>OZ022238.1:36657269-36812269 GCA_963978895.1 Erpobdella octoculata | reverse complement strand
CCGGTGAGATTTTGTTAAAAACGTAAATCAAACTTAGTTTCTGTTTTAAAAAAACTTATAATTGAATAAGTTTAATTTCTAATCGCTCTTTTAAAACAAAGCTCACGATCATCCGAAATATTGGAAAGGAATGTTGGCAATATTTTGAGTGATTGTACCTACTTATTCCTATTGTGTTTTATACTTTATTTAAGAGTAAAACCCGAATTTATTGTACACAACTAAAAGCAACATGTCGACTCGAGAAACAACAAAGAAGGAAGAACATAGAATAAAAAGAACAATGGTCAATTAATAATAGATAAAATAAACTGTTCGATTTATAAGCAAAACAAAAACTATATTCAACACCTTCTCATTTTGAGCATAAATCGTAACAGTTATCAGTCTGACCAATTTCATTCTTAGTAAACTACTTGATTTCCCAGGAAAAGTTAACCGAGTCCCATGTGGATCATCAGTTGCTTTAGCCTTGGTCCTTGTAGAGCTTTCGTTAGTGCATCTGCCACTTGAAGTTCTGTTGTGACACTCTTGACACCAACTTCACCGTCTGCAACCTTTTCTCTGATGAAGAAATGACGAGTCTGTATGTGTTTGGTACGTCGGTGATGTTCTGGGTTCTGAGCCAAACGAATAGCAGCTTCATTGTCAATTTGTATGACTGGAATATCATCAAATCCAACAATGTCGTTCAGCAGACGTTTTAACCAAACAACCTCACGTGTAGCCTCACTAGCCGCTACTACCTCTGCTTCTGTGGTTGAGATAGAAACTGATGTCTGTCGTTGACTCAACCAGCTTATTGCTCCTTCAGCATAGATACAAACCACACCAGTCGTAGACCTGCCTGTGGTATGGTCACCTGCATGATCAGCATCACTATAACACAGGAGTGTGTTTTTATTCTGTTGAGGTCTGTAGACAATTCCTGTATCTTCGGTACCCTTAAGATATCGCAGAATCCTTTTTACTTGGACTACATCACTATGAAGAGGATTTTCCAAATTCCTGGAAGCAACACTAACAGCATATGCAATATCGGGTCTGGTACCCGTCATTAAATACATGAGTGCCCCCACAACTGACCTGTAAGGAAATTTGACTGGTTCATTATTATCATCAAACTCTGCCTTCTCAGATGAGATGATTGGGGTAACACATGGCCGACAATTACTCATACCAAACTGATCAAGAACTTTTCTCGTATAGGCAGCTTGACTGATCTTTATGGAGCCATCAGATTTCTGATTGATTTCTACTCCCAGGAAATATTTTGCTGGCTTTGTTATGATTTTAAACTCTGATTTTAACCTATCTGCAAATTCTGAGAGTTCTTGTTTATCTGTAGCCATGACAATGCCATCATCAACATATAAAGCAAGAAACAATTTTTTCATATTTCTTTCCACTATAAACAGACAAGGATCAGCATCACTTTGTTTAAATCCGATCTTCTTTAAGAAATTGCCAAACCGCGTGTTCCAACATCTGGGAGCCTGCTTGAGTCCGTACAAACTTCTTTTCAGTTTACACACTCTAGCAGAACCATCAGTAAACCCTTCGGGCTGCTCCATATAGATTTCCTCTTGCAGATCACCATATAGGAATGCCGTTGAAACATCGAACTGCATCAGATGCATTCTTTCACTGGCTGCAACGCTTAAAAGAGTTCTAACAGTTGTATTTCTGACCACTGGACTGAAGGTCTGATCGTAATCAACTCCTTTCTTTTGAGCATAGCCTTTAATTACAAGTCTTGCTTTGTAACGTTCGATGGAACCATCTGAATAAGTCTTGACTTTGTAGACCCACTTGCATGGAATAGCTTTTTTCTTAGGAGGGAGATCCATAAGTTGCCACGTCTGGTTTTCACAAAGCGATTGCATTTCATTTTTCATCGCTTGCTGCCATTCATTCTTCTGATCACTTTGAACTGCCTCCTCAAAGCTGGTAGGTTCTGAAGAACTGAACATTTCTGCTGCTATCATCACATAGTCATCGAAACGAGCAGGCCTCTTGATGCATTCACGGTCACGCAACTGTATGCCTGAAGCAGGTGCACCACTCTGTGTCAGTTCATCAGCAATGGTAGGTATTTCCTCAGTCACAGCTCCACTGTTTTCAGTCATCTGATCGTCATCAGCATCAGACTCATCTTGATCAGATTTCAATGGCCAATTTGGAACTGTTGTTCTTAGAATTTTCTCATCAAAAACAACATCTCTTGAACGAACTGTTCTATTTCCTGGCTGGAGAAAAACTCTATAGCCATCATCGCCTTCATAGCCAACTAATATACCCTTCTCAGCTTTAGTGTCCATCTTTTTTCTTCGTTGATCAGGAACATGAACATATGCAGTACAACCAATAATTCGCAAATGTGTGATTTTTGGTTTTCTATTGTACCACAGTTCGTATGGTGATTTTCCTTTGACACACGTAGGTGCAGTTCGATTCAAGATGTACCCAGCGGTCTGAATCAATTGTGCCCATAAAGCTTGAGGTAATTCTGCATGAGCTAATCTCATGGCCCTGGCGGCTTCTACTAAGGTGCGATTCTCTCTTTCACTGCATCCATTTTGTTGAGGTGTGTATGGCATTATCAGACGTTGTCGGATACCATGTTTGTTCAAAATTTTCTTCACATCAGCATTGTCAAATTCACCACCATTGTCACTCAGCAACTCCATCACTGTATGTCCAGCTGTTTGGCACTCAGCAAGCATCCACGTCAATTTCTCTGACACTTCAGACTTTTCTTTCATGAAGTAGACAAAACGGAAGCCACTGTAGTCATCTTTAAACAGGACAAAATAGCGATAATTTGAGAATGAATTACAAAATGGACCACAAACATCAGTGTGTATTCTTTCGCCTGGTTTTGTTGCTCGAACTCTGGTTCCAAACTTCAGGCGATGTGCTTTTCCGAAGACACATCCTTCACAAACTTCACCATCAAGACTGACATCTATGTTGAATTCTTGTTTTAAAATTGACTTCACATGTCTTTTGTTTTGATGAGCAAGCCTTTCGTGATACAACTGAATCAAATTTTCGTCCTTTACAATATTTGCTTCTTGTAACCTAGATGGTACAACTGTATCTGCAATCAGCCTGAACAAACCACCATTTCTTTCTCGAGCACCAACAAGAACTTTCACATTGTCGACCTTGAAGAAACATCTTTCTTGTGTGGACATGAAAATACTGTTTTTCTTCCTGTCTTGAGCTGCTAATACTGAAAACAAATTTCTGTTCAACTTTGGAACATACCACACGTTTTCAAGTTTCACTTCAATGTTCTTTTTATCAATCACTGTTTTCAGGTGGACAGTACCTGCATCAACAGCTTCAACGTGATTTCCATCTGCTATCTGTAGGCTCTGGACATTTGAGAATTTCTTGAAGTTTGTCAGTATGTCACTTCTAAAAGTCAAATGACTGGTTGCGCCATTATCTACATACCAACCATCAGCAGATGTAGAACTATCAATTGCAAGAACATCTGAATACACAGCAGACAATGACACAGAATGGACTGACTCTGGAGCTTTACCTTGACTGATGTTCAAATCATTTGCTGGCTTCGGTGGTTTGCCATCGGCAATCCATTTTCTACATTTACGAACAACATGTCCTACTTGCTTGCAGTAATGACAAATAATGGTACCTTGTTTTGCAGACTTTATTTGACTTTTCTGTTTCTGTGCCGACTTCGGGTATGTTGACTTAGCGAACAATGCTTCCTGTTGAACGGGTTCAGTTTTGCCAGCCAGAGCTCTTTCGTAACTACATAACTGATTCGTGAGATTATCAACAGTCTGTTCGGCTTTGCTCAACATTCTCCAACTTGAAGAAAATGAAAAATACTCACTTGGCAATGTTTCAATTATACGGCACATGAGCAGTAGATCTTTGTTTTCTTCTTTATCAAGTTCGACCTTTAGCTCCTTCCAGATATTCTTTAGCTTACCAACATGAGTAGCAGCTTCATCACCTTGACACATCTTGTAACCAAAGAACTGCATACAGAGATCATAGGCTCTGTCTTCATTTATTCCATCAAACAGCCTATGTAATTCCAACCAAACTTCTCTTGCACATGCATGGGAACGAACCTTTTCATAAGATTCTTCTGACATGTTGGTTGATAGAATCACCATTGCACTGCAGTCAGCTTTCAAAAACTTGCTGTAGGCGGTTTGATATGCAGTTACCTCGGCTTCTGTTGAATCATCCCTCGGTTCGTCTGGTTTTTTAAGTCTCCCTTCTACAACGTCCATGACATCTGGTGTGCCGCGCAGTAGGATCGAAACTCTACCTTTCCAGTTCAACCAATTTGACTTGCCTTCCAGCGGTTTGATTTGAATTCTCGTGAAATCCATTATTCAAACAACTGTCAACAGGTGTCAGCGATTCAAAAGAAAACGTGATTACTTCGCTGCTCTAAATTACGAAAAATTTCGATCGTAAACTTTTAATAAATTCGAGTTACACAGTTAGTAGCTGACTGGGCCCATAACCTATTGTGTTTTATACTTTATTTAAGAGTAAAACCCGAATTTATTGTACACAACTAAAAGCAACATGTCGACTCGAGAAACAACAAAGAAGGAAGAACATAGAATAAAAAGAACAATGGTCAATTAATAATAGATAAAATAAACTGTTCGATTTATAAGCAAAACAAAAACTATATTCAACAATTCCACCATTGTTTAGTTTTTTTTAAATATGAATGAGTTTGATCCATGTTTTAACAAAATCTCACCAAAAAAACTGGTAGCCAAAAAATATTGTCGTATAAAGTAGAAATAACGGTATTATTAGTTATTAAAAAACCTGTGTTCTAACTTCTATAGACTCTACAAAATAAAAACAGAAATTTAAATAAATGTAATTGCTAAATAACTAAACAAATAAACTTTAATAAATTTAATTATTTATAATTTTGATAATACTTTACAAAACATGACACAGATTTAGAGACAAAACTTCAGTTTTTATTTCACAGAAGGTAGGCCAATTTTTTCACCGTCTTTTAAGGCTATGTAGCATGCGACTCAGTGTTACGCATGATTAAGACTACTCTAGACTTAAACATACTCTCGCTACCATAAACTGAATTGAGCAATTGAAGAAAAAAATAATATTTCGAACAGCAAAAATCATCCATAAAATTGTAAATGTTTACATTTTTTGCTTTTTCTTTAATGCTTGATTAAAAGATCGCTTGGTATTTTAATGAAACTTTATGGTTAGATTTTTTTAACTTGCATCATCCCGTCTAATTCAACAGGTTTGATCAAATCATTTTTTCCATCTGCAATTTTAAAGATTAATCAACGTCTTCATGACTAAGTCATTTTAGACAAACCGCCATTTGAAGACAATTACATTGACTAGCTGTTCAGCAGCGGATACAAAATGTGTGTTACAAGTGCTTTTATGATATAGCGTCACCCTACCTTACCAAGGTGTGGTCGGGTCTCGTGAAGAGTTGAACGTCATCTGAGCTTCTAGGCACATGATGGTCAATTTCGCTGCCTTCCAGAACGAAAAATACGGCCAGCGGAGTTTTGTTGTGTTCAGTCGACCGTTTTGGAACTTTCTGACAAACACTATTGTGATGCCGGCCAGTCATAATTTAGTTTTGTTAGTTTCTCAAGAGTTTCTGGTTTTCCAGGTCTTACGGAGCATCCCCCATCATAGTGTGTCTGTGACAGTTTCTTTTGTACATAGTGGCTGCGCGTTTGCAAGTGCTCTTATATTTGCTGACCTGTTTTGCAAAACCAGGAAGAGAAACAAGTGACGTTTCTAAAAGGAATCCAAGATAAAATTGTTTTACATTTGTGAGATAAACAGTATTGGGGTAATTTTACATGAAATTAAAACAATGTGGCAAGTGAAATTTTTCCAGAAAAAATTTAATCTGAGAGTTATAGCTTATCGTTTAAATCTTACTAGCCTGTGTGCCTTACACTAATAGCTACACTTGGTCTGACTTAGTGCTTTTAAAACCCTAGTTTTTCAAGTATTCTGACCGGATAAGAATCAACAAAATACTTTCTTTTCTTTTTTTCAAAGGTTATTTTCAACAACTGATTAGCAATCATTATTTTTTTCTATAAATTTTGGTTTCTATAATATTAGAACATAATTTACTTGTTTATTTTTCAATTTGGTAGCTAACGTCGATTTAGATCCATGTAGGATCGGGAACAACCATGAAGACAGATTTTATAATGCCAAAATGTGGAAAGTGAGATATTTTTATCCTGCTGTGTTGCCAACTTTGCCATATATGTTTTTTTTTACATGGCTTGAATATAAATCAAAACTAGGGTTTTCATAAACTGATACTTTATCAGTTTTATGATCTGCTGCAAATGTGTAATTGTTAAGCTTCTGACTGAAAGCGTGGAAACAATTTGTTGATACTCATCCATTGCCATGGGTATTCTTCCCAATCTCATACTATTTCCATAATTTAGGCTAAATTCAAATTGCGAGTCAGTCCCAAGCCTGGATAAAAGAGGAGGGACAGTTATAAAGATCATATATGATCTACTACAGGAAGTACTTGGGTGCTTCCTACATACAGCATTTCCGTTTTAAAGCACTTGTTGTAAAGGACTATGAACTATTATAAAAAAAAATCATTTTTTCCAAGAATATAATTCCCATTCCCCTGGGTTTGATAGACAACAAATGTGCTGTTTTTTCCGTTAAAAAATAACAAATTATTATTGCTCTCTGGTGATAAGGATGCCCTAACGTTTTATAAACAGCATCCACTCTTCCACTAACTATGCTACTTACTACTTATACACAACGTACAGCAGCTGTTCTCAGCCTCTTTAGTGCCGCGATAAAATATACCATGCTGTGGCGACCCCTATGATAAAATTATTTGGGTTTTTCATCGTTCACTCTGGTTCACTACATTGTTATTACAATTACTATTGCACTTAGACTTAACAGTTATTCTCCTACAATAAATTTTAGTTTTTTTATAGATAATTTGGATTTTAGAATTTTAGCCTATTATTTCTAGGCATCAATTATAAAATGTATATAAAAATTATAATTTAACTTATCATCATTCAAATAAAGCATATTTTTCCAAACAATATTTTTTACAATTTGCAAGCAAATGAGATTGCTCCTTTTAATTTAAAATTTGAATGATGCAGCTCCAAAATAAAACTGCTAAATTGTCAGTGAGAAAGATGTGCTTTCTTCATCTAAGGCAGTCTTTCAGATGCGTCATTTGAGGGACAGGAAGCAATTGCTCTCTCAAGGATTTTTGAAAGAAAATTTTTTTTTTGGATATAAAATAAATAAAAGAAGTTTTAGAAAAAATTTTGAAAAAGTATCTCTGACTACACCCTCCCCCAGTCATCAGCTATTTTAGGAGGCAAAATTGTAGAGTTTTATCAAATTCTTGGAAAATGTACCTCTGAGTTCGCCCCGATCATCAGCTATTTTTAGAGGCAAAAGTGTATAGTTTTAGAAAAAAATCATTTTTGCAAGAGCACAATGCAAATCATTTTCAGCATTAAGACTACTCCTGTATTTAGACTTGATAACAAATAAGCTTGAAAAGCCTTTCACAATGGTGTGTTGTGGAAAAGGAATAAGTACCATTGTACATGGCTATTTGAGCAATGCAGATAAGTTTCAAGTTCAAAAAACCTGTGTAAAAAAATTCAAATTTCTGAAAGTCTTAGGCAACTCCAATAAAGTCGTCAGGTGACCTTTTTGGGGTCGCGACCCACAGGTTGAGAACCACTGACGTATAGCAAGGCTTTTCATGCGTGGATTAAAGAAAGAGCAACATGTATCGAATCAAGACGTTCTTTGGAAGGAAATGAAAATAATTTGATCTTAAATGCTCGAACAACATTATTGTTATTATCAGCATCTTTACAAACTATTAAAAGCAAGCAGTGGTGCAAAGATACGACATGATGAAGTACTTAAAAACAGTCAGTACAGGTCTTTTCTTAAACTAGTTTGAAGTTTTCACAAGTTCAAAAACCGTATTAAAAATATCTAAGCATCATTATTATCCAACAATCGTGGCCACCGGTTATTCGCAACGAGTGTGGGGTAAGATTTAAAATAAAATAATTTTAAATTATGATTTAAATCACGTAGCCTCTACATCTGACCGTGGGACGGGTTTTTGAGATATAAATTACAACAAAGCAGACCAAATTTATTGTTATCAAATTAAACGGGTTTGAAGACTGAATTGCTGGTGAAAAACAAGTTAAACAAATTTGATCACAGAAAAGAGCAAAAAACCTAATAAAAAATTGTTATGAAAAAGTCGAATGGATTAATTTCATAATGACATAAAATATTATGAGGCGGTGGTGGTTTTGCGGTAGGTAGGTCGGCGGTTCGAATCTCACCGGAGTCACCATCGTATATAGCTCCCTTAAGCAAGGAGTTTACTCGCATTTCTCAGGTTGAGTGTCTCGCGAAGGTAACCCAAACGGTATTGCTTTTGTAACATTTCTTATTCGTTACTTTCCGGTTACAAGAAACCGTTTCTATTTGGTTGATTTGCTCATGCTCTGTACCTTAAGGGAACGTTTCATATGTAACGTTTCAGAAACGTTTCCTTTGTAATGTTTTAAAAACGCTTCTTATGTAACGTTTTAGAATCGTTTACTCTGAGAAATTAAATTGTAAATTAAATAAAATTTATTAAAAGTTATTAAAATTTTGTTGTTTAAAATTTTATATCTAAAGAGCGATGGAACCGTTTCATTTTCGTTGCATTGGAAACGTTTCTTTTTAGTAGTGAATTAAACATTATAATATCGTTGCATTGGAAACGTTGCAAAGACGTTTCTTTTGGATCGGTATCGGTTTCATAACCAGATAACCAAAAAGTAACGGAAAGGACACGTTACAAAATTGTTACCATATTTACTAACCTAAAAAAATATTTTTAAACAGTCTTATTTTGTATATGGTGTCGCCCCATATGATGGTGTCACTTCTTATGATGGTGTCACCCCATATGATGGTGTCACCCCGTGTGATGGTGTCAGCCCATGTGATGGTGTCACCCCATGTGATGGTGTCACTCCATGTGATGGTGTCACCCGGTGCCGTCCAATAGAAGCCTACCACCAAAAGAAGATCTAAAAAAATCGTTTTTGAATCGCAATAAATATATGTTTAATATCCCAGAGTTTTTTATTGATTAAATGTTTTCAACTTTTCAGAATGACGACATGGCTACTATGTGTTCAAAAGAAATGAATGATGCAGCTCAAACAATTCAAAGAGAATTTAAAGCGATGACTTCGGCAAAAATGGTTATCCACCTTGAAGAAGAATCGGCTGCAAAAAATATTCAACGCGTGTACAGAGGTTACAAGGATCGGAAGAATCAAAAGATCGGAAGGTTAATGCGTTAACAATCTGCAGATTGTATCTTTGAAGTCGCAGTTAAATCAATTGCGCCTGAGTCTAACTTTTACACTCGGAGTCCAGCCTTAATTTTTATTGGCAAAAAATTCCAGAAAGTATGGGAGAGGCAAAATTGTTAACAAAAATCTCAATTGGCTATCGTCATATGAACTAAAAACATACTTTTTTGTTTGTAGCTGAAAAGTTAGCCGCAAAATATAGACGTAAGGGAAGTTTGTGCGGTGGGGCACAAGACTGGTTTCTGCCCGGAAATTACAAGTAATTTTCAATCATGACATGACCAACTTTTTGTGTTAAGTGACTTAAAGTGACTGTCATATTTCCATAATATCAATAATTTTACTATTTACAAGCTGAAATTGGACATAACCAACTTTACAAATCGCTTAATAATATTGTGTAAAAGCACAATTTAAACTACAAAGCTTTAAGACGCTACTGGTGCAACATTAAAATCATCAACTCAAGTTGAGTAAGTTTATCGGAATCTAAGATTGCAATTTACTTCGGTAGCACACAATTTAACTTATTACCACGTTTTTATTAGGTCACAAAGTTGTTTGTGTGTTTGTTTGTCCGATGTCTCTGGGCATGTACTTACAGTTATGATTTTTGGATATGTTATAGATTAATGTTGATAGAATATAAATACCAATTCTGAAAATGGCACTCCAACTAATAAAAATGTTTTTGAAGACAAATCATAACTAACTACCTTTCGCTCTATTTTGCTTCTCCCTCTCTCACTCTCTCTCTCTCGCATGGATCCCATGCGCGAGAGAGTGAGGAAACAACTCGATGAGCCTGCATGAGCAAATAATCATGAATATGAATGAACTTAAATAAATGAGTCAGTCGTTGTATGTGAAGATGCGACAGTGCTTACATCAAACAAAGTTTTAAGACGCTACTGCGACAATGCTTACATCAAACCACACACACACACACACACACACACACAATCTGGAAGGTTAAAATCACCCATCAAGCAGATCGCCGTCTCGTTATGGCATAGAAAGCGAAGACAATCAACGCTATCCTGGGCATATTCAAGAGCTTTGTTGTTATAGTTTTCATATCTATAGTAATAGTATCCAATTATTCTCCAAGTAGTTTGTCCAAAATAACATCAATACAAATCAGTTCAATGTGGGAGTACTTTGGGAGAATATCAACCAGTCGATAACCAATGCAATCTCTAAGAAGAATCATGACCCCACCACCTCGAGATAAACGATCTTTTCTTATAATATTGTAACCTGGCGAGCAGATCATAGCATCCGGAATGTCTTTGTGAAGCCATGTTTCAATCAAACAAAACAAATCATGTTTTTCCAAATGTAGAAAAAGAGAAAATTCGTGTAATTTATTTAAACAACTTCTGATATTGGTCAACATCCACTTTCTTTCAGATCTTTCCAGTTGTCTAGAATGAGTCGAGTTCCGAACCCTCTCATTTCGTAAACATGGCTTAACTATAAATTTTGCTTCTTGTAGACCAGCACCCGGAACTTTCCAGGCTGACCACGTATACGGAAGATCCATCTATTTATATCTTCTTTACCGCCAATTTCTTTTTGTTTCTTTGCCAAAAGTTCTCTGCAAACCCGCCTATCTTCATCCGAGAGATCATTGTTAAGTATGACACCTCTTGTTGTCTCACTTTTTCTCAATCAGAAATTTCTTTTAACATTTTTATTACATCATTTTTGTCACCAGTTCTAGAAGTGGACTTTATTATTATTTTATACTTTTTAGGGCGCAAGAAAAACGTTGTTTTATAAAAAATATATTTTTTATTATGTAAAATTTTCTTATTCTGATGCTTTCGACTGTTACCTACCTGAAACTCGATATATGTTTAGTTATATAGTATATATGCGTGTTTTTTTTTGGTTCATTAAAAACCGGACTCGAACCCGACCCGACCCGTGAACAGCTCTGGTCATAGGGTTAGTGCATGGCTCTAGTTGTGACCTAAAAGGTCATTGAATAAAATTCCCATACAATTATATTGTTAATTTTTGTAACTCACTACTAAATAAATAGTTCAGTTAGTTATAAGCAATAATAAAAAATAAGTTAATTCTGTAAACAGTTCGTAAATGAAATAGACTTGAAAATGTTATTTTACTCATTTTAGAGTGCAGGAAGAATTGGCCGAAAAACCGGATGAAACATACAATCCAATAAATGAAGAAGAGGAAAAGAGTGAGTGTAGTTTTGTAGCTTTTAAGTTCCAGGACTATTTTAATAATTTTAAAGTGGGTACCTAGTTATAGTTTTCTATAAATAAAAACTTTTTAATCAGAGCTCTCGGAAGCCGCTGTGAAAATAACTGCAGCATTCCAAGGAATGGCTGAAAGAAATTCAATTGGTATGTTCACATAGATATATATATATCTATTTATGTTCATTTTCAATTTGTTGGCACTTTTGCACGAATCAAAGAGTCATTAAAAACGCGCAAAATTTCATTGTCATTTTTGACTATTTAAAAATTAAAGCCATAAGAGGCCGCAGATTTGTTTAAAAGAAGCCTATATAAAAGAAGCCAAGATAATTTTTCCGAGGCCAAAATAATTTTTCCGAAGTTTACAATGTTTGAGTGGTTTGATGTTATACATATACATGTACGACGACAAGCAATTTTTGTCGTACTTTTCAGACAACTACAGATAACAAATGTTAAACTTTTTAATTGTCGTGAGTGAAACAGGGGCGTCAATTCAGCAAAACCTTAGGGGAGGGGGAATTTTTTTTAAACCCAAAGATTAAATTTTTTTACCTTCGTAATGCTATACTTTTCCTCTCAAAATAACTGATAGCCGGGGGAGGGGGTTAGTCGTAGATACTTTTTACAAAAAATTTCAGAACTTTGTACACTTTTTTCTCCAAAAAACTAATGACTGGAGAAGGAGGTGGATTTATGGGGCGACCAACGTCGTGTGCCTTCATTTTGTCCTCTTAAAAAACTTTTTGTATAAACTTATTATTGCTTTTCGAACTGTCATAAATAAATATACATAAATACAAATTTAACTGTTTGTTTTACGCCAATGATCTCCGAAAGTTTTAAACCAATTGCTTCGAAATGTGGACACAACATTGTCCTTATTAAGAAAAAAGTTTGTATCTGTTTGAAAAACAATCGGCACACTATTTCACGTTTTATGAGCAAAAAACGTTTCCTATGCTTTTATTGCTTAGCCATCGGTACCATTGAGTGCATTTAATCAAACTAAGCCACAGCAACGCGTGGCCGGGTTCAGCTAGTTTGTAATATTTCTCTAGACAAAATGGCTTAGTATACTACTGCAAGGCAGTGCAGCCTACGAGAAATTTCCTTGATTCAGAAAAAATTAACAAAAATTCAGAATAGGAAATTCACATTGTTCAAAACTTTGCAGTAACAGTGAATGCAGTTGCTGATGAAAACTAGCAATTCCACGACGTAAACAGTCTCTAAAAGCTAAATCCCTAAGGATTTTGTTAAAAAATTATTTTTAGAAAACAAATAGCTACAAAGTTTTTGGAAAAGATTTAGAAGAAGTTTTCTGAAAAGTAGCTGCAAACTCCCCCCCCCCGGTCATCTGCTCTGTTGGAAGAAAAGTGTTTGAAATTTTGAATTTTTTACGTAGCTATCAAAGCTGGATGCATGATTTTGGGAACAGGGGCAGCGCCTTGCGTTAGCAAATAGGTAGTATGCATTGTATAATTTCAGTTTATTGATTTTCATTTAAAAACATTAAAATATCTATAAAGGCAACTATTTTTTCACAATGTGTTTTTCCATTTCATCAGTGTAACCTAAAAAATTGTACTCACAAAACATTAATCAGAGTTGGTACCAGACTGGATCCCTGCACTGGACGTGTTCGGTGCGGGACTTTATATGAGGGTTATCAAACGGATCGGAAATGTGGTAACGAAAATGAGTAGGACCGGGCTTGGGATTTTGTATCTATAGAACGAGTCAGGTATAAAAAAACGGTTTGTGCAGGTGTTTGCGAAATAAATTAGCACAATTGGTAAGGCTGCTTACACAAATATTTAACACAAATTTAAAAATATGTCACGAAAACCCAGTAACTGCAGTGGAGTTTTTGGCACCCTGGGCAAAGTTTAAGGAATACATCCCTAGAAAATCATATCTGTAAATTTGTCCACCAAATCAGAGCTGATGATTGGGAAAAGCAATTGTAGGGGGTACTTTTCCAAAAAAATTTTGAAAACCTTAAACACTTCTGCCTCCAAAATTAGCTGAAGAACGTGGGCACACGATGTGGGTTCTTCCATAAATCCGTCACTGGATACAACTTAGTTTTTTCCAGTCCCAGTTTTGTTAAATAAAAAGTGTATGAAGTTTTGATGAATTTTTTGAAAAGTATCTACGACTCCCCCCTCCCCGGCTATCCGCTATTTTTGGAAGAAAAATGTAGCATAAGAAAAATAAAATTTTGGAATCTGTGGGTTTTATGAATTTGTTTGCCCCCCCCCCCCAAGGTCTTGCTGAAATGACGCCCCTGAAAAAGAACTTTTAAAATGTTCACATTGATATTTTTAAGGTGTTGTTCTTTCAACATTTTTTTTCAATCAATCAAATGATTCTTTGATTTGATTTATTGAAAAAAAATGTTGAAAGAACAACACCTTAAAAATACTATAAAAGGATTATCTTTGTTTATATTTGGAGTTTTGGACAATATTGTAGATCATATGACAGACAGGTTAATTCCAATTAGTGTTTCATTTCTCCTGTGCACTTTTTAGCTTTTCAAAACTTTCTACAGCTCACAGAAATGCATGATTTTATGAGCAAAATTCGTACACTCTCAAATCTACAATTTATGAAGTCTGTGTCTTAGAGAATCAACAACATTCACTTGTTCTAGTTCGTAGCTTAGAAGTTAATTGACATTATGTCAAGTTGAAAATTATCCAAATTAAATTATAGCAGTTACATGTATTTGGTTTCTTTTTAAAATGTTTTTATAGCTACTGGGTTGCCTTAATGACATATTCCATTAAACTCGTGTTATTGTTGGTGTTACCAACCTTCCCACTGAATTCATTTATTGCACTAGCAAAGCCCTGCACTGGCACATTTTTTGACACCCAGTTCGTTATATAGGCACAAAATACCAAGCCCCGCATCGTCCGTTTTCACAAACCCACAACACCATGCATACTACCTATTTGATAATGCATGGCGCTCCTCCTGGTTTCCAAAAACCTGTACCCAGCTTTGATAGCTACTTTTCCAAAGAAAAAACAATTTTTAAAAACTGGTAAACTTTTTTCTCAAAACGATGGCCGTGAGAGAGTAATATCAGAGCTAGTTTTCCAAAAACTTTTCCAAAAAATGTTTTAATTATTTTTTCAAAAAATAATTTTTTTTTGAAAATCCTCAAGAGACAGCTCTCCCTACCCCGCAAATGACGCCTTTGGAGTGAAATAAAGCAAAACAAAAATAAATAATATAAGGTATACAAAAATGTTTTTTTTTAAACAACGCTAAAAATGTTTTTTAACTAAACGTTTCGTTTGGAAGATTAAAGCGTTGGGCGCTAGTAGGTTATAGATATTATATAGATAACGCCCAATACTCTTATCTTCAAAACGAAATGTTTAGTTCAAAAAATGTTCAAATGTACACTTTAATATTATTTTTAACCTTTTAGTGCATTAGTATACGAGAGTTGTTTTTTCTTAAATATTTTTTATACTTTATATATTTTTTGATTTTCTAGTATTTATTTTTTCATAAATTTAAATATTATTTAAATTTGTTCATGTTTTAGTGTTTAAATAAAAAACAGAATAATGTATTTAATGTCACCTATCGAAGTATACTCACCGAGCTCGACGTTGCTTAACTTTGTTGATCGGTCGAGACGCGGTGTTTTCAAAAACAACGTTTACACTGAAATAACAAACGTCAAACAAACAAAATTGCAAGTTAATATAAGAGTTGTAATAAAATTGCCATTAGCGGAGACAGAAATGACAATATAAATAACTTGTGAGTCAGGGGCGCATCCAGCAAAAATGCTGGGGGGCTCAACTTGAAAAAGGGAAGAAAGCCCGCCGCCGGGGAAATTTTTTTGACAGTCTTTTTTGGTATCTTTAATAATTTATTAATGATAGAAAAGAAAGACTGTATACTGAAGATAATCAAACTCGTAGTCTCAAACCAGTTAAAGCAAATGTTAAAAAATTAAGTTTATGATATGTTTAAAATTGTAATATGAAATGATTGATATATATTCTAAACTATGTAAAAAGTTAAGTTTATGATATGTTGTCATGCAATTTGAGATCCTAAACAGTCTTAAACAATTTTAAAATGTTTTAGTGTAAATTACATTTTGATGTGTTTGCAGTTACAAAGTAATTTTTTGATCGGTATGTGAAAATCTGTTCACCATTTCATTTACTGGAAGAAGTGCTATGGTTGTTTTGTTCGCAGATATTCTCAATAAACTTATATATAATTATATATATAATTATATATATATATATATATATATATATATATATACAGACATATAAATTTATAGGCATATAATAGATTGAGAATAAATTTAGCCCCACCCAAAGAAAAACTCATATCTAGAAAAATTGCAGGGTCCCTTGATTTGGCCTGGGGGGGGCTTGTGCCCCCTAGTGTGAGTCCTTTAAAGCTTGCCGTCCTCCAACCGTGGAGTTTTAGGTGTGGTAACCACGTCACTGAAATTACTCATCAAATAAAACAAGCTCTAATAACTAAGACAACAGATTATCAATTTAATATCTACCCACACCATTATTTTTTTTCAAAAAACTCCCACTCTCTTAGAAAAGAGAAAGTGTATATTTTGATGCGTCTTCATCCATGTCTTTTATTGAAATAATATCTCCCACACAATTATATTTTTTAAATACCTTCACATTAATTCACAGCACAATCTCAAATCACAACTAGGTCAAGCTCGTACGCAGTAAATAATTTCAAAGCTGTTTTTCTTTTATCAAATTTTAGAAGCCAACATAACTTACACCCTCTTGTAGAATCATGCCAGGTATTTTCATCTCAATAAAACTTAGAAGTTCATTTCTGCAAGCATTATTTATGATTCTGAACCTAAGTTATATAGCACCACATATGTGAGCATGCATCATAAAAATATGATCACATAATTTATTCAACAGATGCCACAGAAACAGAAGTCAAGGAGCCACCACAAGAAGAGAAAGGACAGTAAAGTCAAACAAGTTATCATCACAGGCTTTAAAGCATTCATGTGATAAAATAAAGTTTCTCACTAGTCAACTTCCTTAATAATTAATCTTTGCTGATCCAGAATATAATTACCCATTCAGACGTGGAAATTGTTTTCATTAAATTCATAACTAGATCCCAAAATTATTTATTTTAAACATCAAAACAGCAACTAACGGCAAAACGAACAACAGATCCTTCATAGAGAAATTTACTTGCCAGATAAAAACATAAACATTAAGTGACAGACCTTCATAAAAAGGAAATGACTAAAAAAATAATCTACAAATAAAAAAACAAGCCACATAATCTTTATAATCCCTTCCCAAATGGATTCTTGCTGAAACAAATGTCATTTTTCCAATCAAAAGCATGTTGCATAAACAGAGTAACAAGAAATGTATAATTAGTTTAATTAAATTCTAGTGCACATAACAAATGTAAGTAATTTATTACAAAATTGTTCAGTTATAAATTCACTTTAACAAGGATTACTACAATATAATCGTTATTATCAAATGAAGCAGTCAGTTTTGGAGCACATTTCTGCAAGTAGTTGTATGCAAATTCACAAGGAGGAAACGTGTGAAGCAGTCCCGCCTCCTGATTTTTCCCAGTCGATGGCAATGACAACACCCCGGCAGCATTCTTTTGCTTAAGATAAGAAACAAGATTTGCCAGTGGCCTGTGCTTCTTAGCATCTTTACTATCTTCTGATACAGCTAGCAGGACGCAGTGACCATCATCCCCACTGAGACTTATGCGACGTTCGACTTCTTTCAGTTTTGATCGATCGAGTCTGAGTCTTTGATTAATCTTGAGGGCAGGGTAATCCGATGTAATCAAGCCAACAAGCAGTTTATTCACCAAGCCACCATTACCACTAACGAGATGCATGTGAGCATAGAAGGTACTGTTCTTCAATTCTATGGGGCCATTCCACAAAACGGGCAAGCACCTTGCAAGGTCGATGATCGTTTCTGCAGCTTCAACATTTCCTATTTGAAATGCAGCTTTTCGTTTTTTAGCTGAATCCTCTCTTGAAGATTCACTGTTACTGGAGCCACTTTCTGAAGACATGGAAATTTTTCGTTTCTTGTGACCTGATTTGTAGACATTTCCATCATCTGAGCTCAAACTGTAACCACTTCCACTATCTTTAGAAGCTTGACGTTTATGTTTTATTTGAGAACGCCTCTCATTATTACTTAGACTACGACTCTTTGTGGTTCTTCTTTTATGTTTTCGTTTCTGGTGTTTTTCGCGGGATTGTTGGGACTCCATTTGCTTTAATTCTGCAAAATCAGTCCTTAGACCTTTAACAGTTCCTGGCATAGGAAAGCCCCTCATCTCAACTATTGCTAGTTGGGCAGATTCCATATTATCATAAGCAACATATGCATACTTCTGACCTTTGGGCCATTTGAAAGCAACTATTTTGCCAAATCTATCAAAATTCATCAATATATCTTGCTTATGACACGCATCGGTTAGCCCTCCTATCCACACGCATGTCGTCGGCACAGGTCTTGCATACCCAATTTTGCATTGATATCTGCCTAACATCTGTCCAGAAAGCTCCACCTTTGCCATGTAGGCCATGTCTAAGTTGAAGAATCTGACGAATGCATAGGGATTACCATTTCCTTTCGTAGGGCATTTGATGTCAATATCTTCAACTGGACCAAATGCTTCAAAGTACTTTCTTAAAACATCAGGATCCATTTTGTCATCAACGTTTGCAACGAACAGTGTCCTGGTGGCTCGTCTATCTTCTTCGGGTGGTATGTGTTTAAGGTCGATTAAATTTCTTGAATCTTCACCCAAGCGAGGTTGATAGTAATAGTCAGGCATCCTAATGTCTCTTCTTTGATAGTCCCAGACATCAGCGGTCGGTCGATGTGTCGGGGAAGCCGGACGAAAAGGAGTATAGTCGTTTCTGTAAGCGGCAGGCTTATTCCACTGACGGTTGTGACTCACAGTTTCTATGCATATCATGCGATCAAACAACTCTAATCTGTTAGCCAAGGCATTTTTAGCAACGTTAGCATCTTCATTATAAGCAAAATTAACATAAACCAGTCGCCTGTCAATAGTGTGAGCAAATTTTATGTTGAATTCGCCAAACTTTTTGAAACTCTGATACACTGCTT
This sequence comes from Erpobdella octoculata, assembly GCA_963978895.1. Lineage (NCBI taxonomy): Eukaryota > Metazoa > Annelida > Clitellata > Hirudinida > Erpobdellidae > Erpobdella > Erpobdella octoculata. The sequence continues at coordinate 36,793,396 of OZ022238.1, read as the reverse complement.
CTCTAACTTCATCATCTGGTACTCTTGGATTGATGTTACTCAGTCTGAGACTTGTAAAAGTTTCACAGGGATAATCAAAACTTTCTGGATATTTTGACACAGAATCAAATGAGTGGTGCTTAGCTCTGTCAAAATCGATTCTAGCATCTGGTTCATCTTTTTCTGGGTCGTTATATTTCGAATTTCTTTTCATCCTTTGAAGTAAAACACAACAAATGTTTTTCAAGTGATTTCAGCAAAAAATAAAACGCTATGCTTTGTGTTGGCGCAACGACTCGACTTCTCAACAAAACACAATACAGTATCAACCAATATCGCAAAGTATATCAACATTATATCCAACAAACTGCTGCTTGTAAAAATCAACAGAAAACCAAGAAGTTTATAACTTCAACAGCGTCAAAATCAAAATCTATTCAAACTGGACAGCAACAGAAAACATTGGCTTTGTATTACAACTAAATGCACAGTAACATTACTGAACTTCGGAACGTTTGACGACACGCCTAAACTGAAAAAAACTAAAAAAATACCTGCAACTCTCAATTACTCCGAACGAATTGCGAGAAAGGTTACACTGATTACCGAAATTTAATGGAACCCAGATAGTGACGCTTCCGGATAATTTCACAAAGAAAGCGCAATAAATGGACGTGTTTTAATCATAAGTAGTTTTGATAATTTCTCCACAAAAATTAAATTATTTTAAATTTATTTGATTAGTTGGCTATACATTTTTTAAAATTAAAAAATCCAAATAAACTGGCATGTTTTATGATCAGCCAGTATACATAGATAGATAAATAACTACTTATAGTTAACAATTCTACCAGAATAGGTACAGTCTTAAAACACATAGTGTAAAAGACTATAAACTATTATAAAAAAACCAGAATAGGAAAAAGAGCGTTTAGCAAAATAATGCTTAACAGTAAAGATACGAAATTGACTTAAAGAGAGGAAGATCGAAGACCAGATTTAGGAGGGATTTGTATTATGTTGGATTGCATTAAGAAAAAGGCAATTTTCAGGGACGTCAATTAGGGAGGCAGGGAGCGCCTCCTTGACTTTTTAGTGGACCCCCGGCACTAAAGTGGGCTTCCGGTACTAAGATGGGTCCCGGCGCTAAGGTGGGTCCCGTCACTAAAGTGGGCTCCAAGCACTTAAGTGGATCCCACCCTTAAGTGGGCCCCTCCTGATTAGTCTTGATTTTTAAGTAGACCTTCCCGGATTTTTCATTGGGCTTCTGGCACTAAAGTGGGCCTCACGCACTTAAGGGGGCCCCCTGCACTAAAGTAGACCCCACACACTTAAGGGAATTTCTGGCATCAGAGTGGGCCCCACACACTTAAGTGAGCCTCTGCACTTAAGTGGGCCCGCGGCACCTAAGTGGGCCCCTCCTGACCTTTAAGTGGCTCTTCCCGGATTTTTCAATGGGCCCACGGCACTAAAGCGGGCCTCACGTACTTAGGGAGAACCCGACACTAAAGTAGGCTCCACATATTTAAATGAGCCTCTGCACTTAAGTGGACCCGCGGCACTTAAGGGGGCCCCCTGCACTAAAGTAGACCCCACACACTTAAGGGAATTTCTGGCATCAGAGTGGGCCCCACACACTTAAGTGAGCCTCTGCACTTAAGTGGGCCCGCGGCACCTAAGTGGGCCCCTTCTGACCTTTAAGTGGCTCTTCCCGGACTTTTCAGTGGGCCCCTCCTAAACTTGAAGTGGCTCTTCCCGGATTTTTCAATGGGCCCCCGGCACTAAAGCGGGCCTCACGTACTTAGGGAGAACCCGACACTAAAGTAGGCTCCACATATTTAAATGAGCCTCTGCACTTAAGTGGACCCGCGGCACCTAAGTGGGCCTTTAAGTATCTTTTCCCGAACTTTTCAGTAGGTTTCCCGCATTAAAATTACCCCCGCACTTAAGTGGGCTCCCTGCCCTTGAGTGGTCCACCACACTTAAGTGGATTTCCCGCACTTGAGTGGTCCTCCGCACTTAAGTGGCTCCCACCCCCGTTTTTACGTAAACCACCATACTTAATTGAGTTTCCCGCTTTTAAGTGGCCCCCCGCACTTAATTGGGACCCGGCATTCAAGTGGGTCCCTTTTGACTTTCCCAGATTTTTTACTGGCCTTTTCCTGAATTTTTACTGGCCCTCCCCTAACCCGTTTTAGACCATCGTACGTTTTACGAACACACTTATTTTTGGCGTTGCATAAAATTAAGCTGAAATTTTTTTATTGTTAAAAGTTTTTTTTTATGTTAAGAAAGCTTCAATACACTGTATAAAATTTTTTAAATAATTTTTTTATTCGTATAAAGTAGTTTAATCTGGGTTAGAATATGAGCATTTTCAAGGTTTTCGACCGATATTACTTTAAAAATTTATTATGCTAATTTCATGAGAGTTATCATAACAAAAGTTTGAAATATCGAAAGAGGATGTACTCAAAAGTAAACAGCAACGTTAATTAAATTTTATTGTGTTTACACTAACCCACAATCTGAACATGTATGAGTCATGCTCGTTCTACGATCGTTGGGCGTATAGAGTACTTTATGCGAACAAGTCGAAACTAGTTCATTCAGCTTATAGTTGTGCAGTGGTTGAATTGGTGATAGTGTTTTTTGCAAATTTCATTCTTCGAATGAAATGTTTGTAAAGTTTAAAAATGAAAGGTGTCAAAAAGAATGTTTTTTCACGTTGAAAGAAGCTATGGAACTAATTCTTGATGATGATGATGATAGCATTGAGGTTGACATACTTGTCATTCTTCCGCCCGGCGCATCATAACACGTGACTGATGAATAAGCAAATGAAGAAGAAATGTTATTCTTTGTAATATATCCGGGAAGGTAGAAGTTGATTATACTAATGATGGGATGGGATTAGACTGTGTCGGTTCTTTGGGTGAAGAAATGTAGGTCGCAAATACGGCCAGTTCAATGCTGCGGCAACCAAAACGCCAAAAACGATTGAAATGCACATGGACCAAAAAGAGTAATTTGAATAGCCACTTTTAAAACAGTCTATATATAACGAGTTTGAAACACCACAATGGTGCTTTGCTTGATAAACCCCATATAGGCTGTTTAGGTTGTTTTATACCGATGAAATGAATTCATGCACGGTTGAAGAAACAAAACGATAGGGAAGATTCAGCAACTGGCCATGGTCACGATCTGGAAAAGGTGAAAACAGTAGGTCGCTACAAGCTGAAAAATTGTGGCAAAACACTGTACATGTGGGCCAAGTGCGGCAAACGACTTCATCGGAATTGTTTTGGTGCTTTTCGCACACTCCGGTTCTGAAACGACTATCATGAACTGCTTGACTGATTTATTGAATGTTAAATTTTTGGATTTTATTGAACTGTGTTACTGATAAAGTCAGAAATGTGTTTTTAGCTTTTCTGTTTATAGCCTAAAATTTATATTATAATTGTTTACGTTGAAAAAAAAAGAAATTGACTTTTAAACATTTTGTCGTTTTCAGTAGTCTATACGACCACCGTTCGAAAAACGAGCATATTGAATTTTCAAAGTTTTCTTTCAAATAAAAATCAATTAAAAATAAATCTGTTAAAACATAAGCAAGTAACTTAAAAATAACAAAAAAAAATAATAGAAATCTAATTAATAAAGTTTTGGACCTAAACGGGCTAACTGTTACGTAGCCCTCCCTAACTTTTATGTAGGCTCCTGACTTATAAGTGTGCCCATATTTAATATATATATATATATATATATATATATATATATATTTCAGACCGTTACTTTCAAAACTCAGAGACATAATTTAGGGGGACGGGGCTCCCTGACTTTAATGTTAGTCAATGATTATTATATATGGGCATCTGTTAGATTTTTTGGTGTTTTTAGTGAGATTTGAGAAGAGAAAAGCAGAAGCTTTTGTAATTATAGGATGCGGCCGTATATAGAAAGACGCCGTTCCGGTTATAAGGATGGTTTGCGTCATTCATAGCCTGGCAAAGTAGGCTGTCCATAGAGAATAAAAGAGAGAAGAGATGCTAAAGAAACTAGGAAGCTAGATCATCAACATCGAGATGGAGAGGTGTTAAAAAAGTTATGAACAGTCCAAAGTGGAACGAGAGAGGTCACAGATTTTGTATGCATGCATCGATCGTATTTTGTCTCAGTTGGACGCAAGGTTTATACAAAATAGTGATCTTCTTGCATGCCTGAATTCCTTGTATCCGCAATCTGATGATTTTCTCTCTGCAGACCGAATAAGCACACTTGGGAAGCTTTATCCAACTTTGGATATCGACCCTCTCGTGGTTGAAGTTGAAGCTGGCACTGCAAAATCGTACGTTTCTTCACTGCAAAATCGTACGTTTCTTCACTGCAAAATCCTATTTTTAATTTGGAAGACTTGCGTTTTCAAAATGCATTGTGCAATACGATTCGCCTTGCAGATCTTGTTTCGACTTTGCCTGTCACTAAGGTAGAAAACAAACGAAGGTTTAGCTGCATGAAAAGAGTTAAAACTTATATCCGAACTCGCTGTGGCAATAAACGTTTGAGCGATTTGCTCATACTGGCTATTCTACAAGAAAAGGTTCGCCGAGTTGACGTCGAAAAAGTTATTGACATTTTTTCTAATATACGTCAAAGACCTTATCCGTTGTTATAATAGTTAAACACTAAGTTTTAAATTTTGCATCAGTTAGACTAATTCTATTTCTAGATTCAAGACTTCCGTGTTTTTTTCGGCGGCTGGTAAGCAGGTTATTTTCGTAATAACTCGAGCAAACATATAAAAAAGGCCAATTCCAACCTGGATAAAAGAGGATAAAAAAAGAGGATAAAAAAGATCAAATTATGATCTACGACAGGATACTTCGATATACAGGGTGGACCAAAAAAAGTGACGGTTTCATACAATAAAATATAATTATCTCAAATTTAGACAAAATATTTCTAAATAAAGTATTAAATTTTTGCATTGTTAGCGGAATTACATGTGTTTGGAAATTTTCAATGAACATGTAGAAGTGGTCGAAAAATTGAATACAAAACATGGATCCGTCTCACTTTTTTTGGTCCACCGGTATATTACATATACTGATATTTGAGTTTTAAAACACCTAGTATAAAAAAAATTATTAACTATTTCATTATTATAAAGTAACGATATTAGAATAACATTAATGTAATATTTCAGCTTGTTTAGTTTAACAAAAAAAGATATGAACTATTAGCCTATAAACGTGTCATAAAAATTCAGTAGATACTTGCCTTAGTGGGCCCAGATGCGTAGCTAGGGGAGAAGACAAACTGTTCCGGGCGATATCATGGAGGGTACCAGAAAGAAGATTCAGTGTATTCATATTGGACTAACTTGTTCAGAAAGAAACGACTATAGTTTCCTTCGTTCTTCAATATTAATTACCGTTTACAGCAGATTTTGATAGCAATAGAGTCTCAGCAGCAGACAGCTGGAAATGCTCCTATGCTCACTCGGATGCTATGGTATGTGACCTCCCCCCGGTCATCAGGTTTTTTGGGAAGTTAAAGTTACAAAATTAAAAAAATTATATTATAAACTTTTGGTAAAAAGTTAAATTTTGAAGATCAGGGGGGAATGCTGCCCTGCCCCCCCCCCAACTTACGTCCCTGATATAAAGATATTTCTTTGGATGATTTATTTATATTTATTTGAAAAATCAAATGATACATTGATAAACGCTTGCAAACTGAAAACTTGGTAGTTTTCTGCTAAAAGTGGCTACAACATTATTATCATGATTATTTTAAAAAGCCTAATGCAGGCGCGGTCCTACCATTGGGGATGCTGGGGATGCATCCCACCACCAGCCTCAGAGCTCAATTTTTTCAATGAATAAATAAAGTTAAACGTACATCAAACAACCCCCGCCAAACACCAATTATTTATCTAAACTAGATAGTTATAAAATCTGTGGGCATCAACAATGCGCAATTAATATCTCATTACTATACCTAAGTAAGATTTGCTTGACCAACTGAAGGTGGTTATGTTCTGCCAACTACCATTTTATAAATGAGGATATCTAGCTAAGGCGATTCTCATTTGTTTTTCAGTTGTTTTCGGGGTTTTTATTCTTCATTGTTTTCTTGCGTTAATCGTTTAAAAAAAATTTAAGAAAAATTGAGTTCGTGCGAGTTTAAAACACTAGTTTTCCATATACCTATATTAATCGAAAATGGAAAATGTCCACTGTTTTCTGTGAAACCTAAAGATGGTAAAGTACTCAATTTGCTTTTCATAAATCAATATTTGTTTTACTAATTTAACTGCACAAACTCTAATTATTGTGTTGAAGATGTCAAGCAAAATTCTTGAACTTCCAGCAAAAAAATGCACTGCAGCAACTTTATTAAGATTACTTCATTCTTTAAATCAGCCAAGCCTTGAACAACAAGATTGTCATTTATCAACTCTTTTTATCGAATTCTCGACAAACAAAAATAAATTTGAGTCGAACTTGAAAAATAAAACTGTCAAATTTTCGTTTCAAACCTAACCAGGAATTTGGAAGTGGGGGTCGAAGAACTTTTTGGGGGGCACTGTAAAAAATTTTTGTTCACATAAGTTGCATTCCAGTGATTTGACCCTTAAAATGTGCTTCACGCAAAAAACAGGTTTAGCGATTGAAATTTGAATCTTATTCTACGTATTTAATTGAATTTGAAAACATTCTGAATCAACATGAAAACTTTCCGAAGCATGTAAATAAAACGATAACCCAAAATTTAAAAACAATTATAATTTACACGGAAACATTTTATAAAAAAAACACATAACATGGGTTACAATGTCAGAGAATCCGAGAACAATACGGCGCGATTTCTGGGCAAACTTTTCTACGGAAGTGTTCAGATCTACTTTCAGCGATAAGGCCGCAGAATCCGCGTAAGAGTGGAGAAACTGCTCTCGCACGTAGCAATCGACACACCGATGGTGCATGCTCCGGCATACAGCTGAAACACATTTGGAAATGCATCGCGGTACTGCAGCATTGCATATGTTGCAACTTCCAACGACGAATTTGATTACCTCGTTTTTGATAAGAGACGACATGTACTTGGCAATTTTAGGCATGTTTTCTAAAATCCTACACATTTTTATCATCCTTTGCCATAGCAAATTCAAACAACTTATTAAATAAGACACCTAAATTTGCTTTGTTGAACTGGACAGCTATACAAAAAACTGGGGGGCCTGATTGAGCTGGGGGGAGCCTGGACTCCCCCGGCCCCATAGCTGGTTACCAGGGCCGGATTACCCTGGCGCACTCATAAAAATGACCCCCATTATAAAATTTACAAATTATGACTTTAATGTTTCAATTCAAAGCCAAATAAAATGTATAATTTATTACACAGTTGAAATTTCTTAACTATAAACTCTCAAGTAAGTACAACAAAAACATAGGCCTACAGATTACAGAATACTGTACATTATGATTTACAATGATTTCTTTCTACGTAGATTTAGCTCCGGGGTGGCCAACCCGCGGCCCGCGGTCTATCAATTGGCGGCCCGCTCTGCTTTGTTTAAATATTTGAAATTTACAGTAAAATAGAGGCGCTGGTGGCAGAGCGGTAGAGCGCTCGCCTGTTGATCGTTAGGTCGGCAGTTCAAGCCTCACCTGCGTCACCAGCGTAACTCCCTTAGGCAAGGAGTTCACTCGCATTGCTTTCTCATGTCTATGAAAATAGCGTGTTCTTCGAAGTTTCCGATCCAAAGGAACCTTCGTAAGCGCCTCTGACTTATCTGGCGCTATATAAATTCATCATTATTATTATTATTATTAAAATATTTTATAAAATTCCTTAAAATTCGAAAAATAGTACAAAAATTATTAAATTATATATGCCAGCAGGGTTTCAAATGGAGTTGGTTGAACTGCAGTCCGATAGCTTTATGAAACAAAATTTTTGGAAGGGAACCTAATTGAGTTTTACACCCTTTTAACTTCTTTAACACCATTTTTAACTTCCAGCATGGCGAAAGAATGCATTGAAGATGATGAGTTTATTTGGCAATACATACATATGTGAGCAGAATTTTCCAGAATGAATTGCAATAAGTCGGTCCACTGGGCCAGACTTACTGATAATCATTTGCACGACATCTTGCGCATATCAGTAGCTGCATTTGATGCTAATGTAAAACAAGTTCAGGTTTCGCACTGAATGACAATTGCTTTTGAACAGTTAAAATACAATGTCTTTTGTGTCAACAATTCTATTTTACAATATAGATTTTTTTATAAACAGTTTTTTTACTTTTGTAATAGTTAACTTTAATAAGTTTACTACCAAAATTTCATAGTTAGCAGTCAGCCAGAATTGAATAAAATTTCATGTTTATTTGAGATGCTTTGTGTGTTCAGTGTTCAACCAGCTATTATTGTAGATAATTTTTTTAGTTTACATAACGTGTATCCAAATGCTTTGTTGTTGGTTGGGGGTCGTCTCAGAGCCCACTGTAGAAATATACAACGCTCCTCCAGAGAGAATTTTGCCTCTCAAACCAGCGGCCCGCCGTATGTTTAAAAAATATGGTAATGGCCCTCTTTCTCAAAAAGGTTGGCCACCCCTGATTTAGCTGAACTGAATGCGTCAATAACTTCGAAATAATCCAACTCCTGAAGTACATCACTTTCAAAGTTTAAGAGAGATAGGTTGTTTAGTCACTCTTGAGTCTCTGTGTTGACCTCAGAACAGATTTGATGCGTTTGAGGTTGCTGAAAGATCGCTCACCGGCACAGTTCGTTACAGGAAGTGTCAAGTAATGACAAAGAAGAATGTAGGTGTTCGGAAAGGCCTTACTGAAATTATTCCGCAGCATCAACATCAGCATCTCGGGATTATTATTATTATTGTTATTGTTATTGTTATTGTCATTGTCATTGTCATTGTCATTGTCATTGTCATTGTCATTGTCATTGTCATTGTCATTGTCATTGTCATTGTCATTGTCATTGTCATTGTCATTGTCATTGTCATTGTCATTGTCATTGTCATTGTCATTGTCATTGTCATTGTCATTGTCATTGTCATTGTCATTGTCATTGTCATTGTCATTGTCATTGTCATTGTCATTGTCATTGTCATTGTCATTGTCATTGTCATTGTCATTGTCATTGTCATTGTCATTGTCATTGTCATTGTCATTGTCATTGTCATTGTCATTGTCATTGTCATTGTCATTGTCATTGTCATCGTCATCGTCATCGTCATCGTCATCGTCATCGTCATCGTCATCGTCATCGTCATCGTCATCGTCATCGTCATCGTCATCGTCATCGTCATCGTCATCGTCATCGTCATCGTCATCGTCATCGTCATCGTCATCGTCATCGTCATCGTCATCGTCATCGCCATCGCCATCGCCATCGCCATCGCCATCGCCATCGCCATCGCCATTGCCATCGCCATCGCCATCGCCATCGCCATCGCCGTAGCCATCGCCATCGCCATCGCCATCGCCATCGCCATCGCCATCGCCATCGCCATCGCCATCGCCATCGCCATCGCCATCGCCATCGCCATCGCCATCGCCATCGCCATCGCCATCGCCATCGCCATCGCCATCGCCATCGCCATCGCCATCGCCATCGCCATCGCCATCGCCATCGCCATCGCCATCGCCATCGCCATCGCCATCGCCATCGCCATCGCCATCGCCATCGCCATCGCCATCGCCATCGCCATCGCCATCGCCATCGCCATCGCCATCGCCATCGCCATCGCCATCGCCATCGCCATCGCCATCGCCATCGCCATCGCCATCGCCATCGCCATCACCATCACCATCACCATCACCATCACCATCACCATCACCATCACCATCACCATCACCATCACCATCACCATCACCATCACCATCACCATCACCATCACCATCACCATCACCATCACCATCACCATCACCATCACCATCACCATCACCATCACCATCACCATCACCATCACCATCACCATCACCATCACCATCACCATCACCATCACCATCACCATCACCATCACCATCACCATCACCATCACCATCACCATCACCATCACCATCACCATCACCATCACCATCACCATCACCATCACCATCACCATCACCATCACCATCACCATCACCATCACCATCACCATCACCATCACCATCACCATCACCATCACCATCACCATCACCATCACCATCACCATCACCATCACCATCACCATCACCATCACCATCACCATCACCATCACCATCACCATCACCATCACCATCACCATCACCATCACCATCACCATCACCATCACCATCACCATCACCATCACCATCACCATCACCATCACCATCACCATCACCATCACCATCACCATCACCATCACCATTATCATTATCATTATCATTATCATTATCATTATCATTATCATTATCATTATCATTATCATTATCATTATCATTATTATCATTATCATTATCATTATCATTATCATTATTATTATCATTATTATTATCATCATTATCATTATCATTATCATTATCATTATTATTATTATTATTATTATTATTATTATTATTATTATTATTATTATTATTATTATTATTATTATTATTATTATTATTATTATTATTATTATTATTATTATTATTATTATTATTATTATTATTATTATTATTATTATTATTATTATTATTATTATTATTATTATTATTATGCTATTAACGTGCTCTCTAAAAATAAATTTTCTCAGAGCACGGGGCAAACAGCGCCGACATGAAAAACAAATGAATCTAATGTCAAAATTTAAAAGGTCAAATTCTATTTAACATTCGAGAGAACAAAAAAGTCTTGAGCTTCTTCTTAAAAACAGTAAGGCTGTATGCATTTACAGGGTCGGTAAGTTCCTCCGGCAGGTTGTTCCACGTAACTGGGCAGGCGACTGCAAATGCCCTCGGTCCGAACGTCTTGGTTCTGCATGATGGAACAAGAAGCTCACCGAAGAGGCTGAACGAAGATGAGATCGTCCCGGAAGCTGAGACACTGGGATGCACAGACTGGAGAGGTACGCTGGTGCCAGGCCATGCAGACAGCGGAACGCAGTTAGAGAGAGCTTAAAATCGATGCGTGCTTTCATGTCCAGCCAGTGCAGTTGGTCGCACATTGCCCTCGTGACATGATTAAACCGGGGCGGTCGAAGAATCTGTCTAGCAGCATCACGCATGACACCGTCGAGTTGTTTAATTAATAGGTCTGGAATTTCACTAAGTAGACCGTTGCAATAATCCAGTCTAGACAAGATCAGAGCGAGGGCCGCCAGGGCGTGAAAAGGAACAACCGCCAGAGAGTTTCGAATTGACCTCATGTGTCGCAGATGGTAGTAGCTGGTTTTGACCACGTTTGCTACATGCCTGCTGAATGTTAACGAAGAGTCGATGGTAATCCCAAGGTTGCGAACATTGTCAACAAGACGAATGGCGTTTCCGGCTATATTGATTTTCTTGAAGGAGATATGCGTCACTTGCGTCAGAAGTCCAGGTGAACCCAGAAGAATGACTTTTGTTTTGGAGGCGTTGAGTTTTAATCTATTGCATTTCATACTTTGCGTGATCGCGGAAACACAACCCTCCAGTCGAACCGTAAGCAAGTCAATGTCTTGAACGTCGCAGTGGCGTAGATCTAAATCTCGAAACCATGCTGAATGGCCAGGCCGAAGACACTCGAAGTGTATACAAGGAAAAACAGCGGTCCAAGAATCGAGCCTTGAGGAACTCCACACTCGACAAAAGACCAACCGGAGAGGCCACCATTGTACCGAACACGTTGTCTGCGACCGTGGAGATATGAACTGATCCACAGAAGAACAACGGAATTTACTCCAAATGATTGTTCGATCCTGGCCACAAAGACTTTGTGATCGACACAATCAAAAGCAGTGCTGAGATCCAGCATGGCAAGCAGTGTTAACATTCCACGGTTGATTGCAAGAAGAGCGTCCGATGTGACTCTGAGTAGGGGAGTCTCCGTTGAACGACATTCCCGATAGGCAGACTAATGCTCCGGTAACAGATTGCAGCTATTCAGGTGTTGCGAGAGCTGTTTGTTTACAGCCCTTTCCAGAACTTTGGAGATGAACTGGAGATTCGAAACCAGACGATAATTCTTCAAGATAGATGAGATTTCAGCCACTTTGAAAGGAACCGGAAAGTGACCCGCCCTTAACGATTTGTTGAACAGGTTTTTAATAAACGGAGACAACGTGTCTGAATATTGCTAGTTCAACAAACTCATCAAACTTGTTTTTTTACTTAGCATTCCCGGAATGCCATTCCGACAAACTCACTTAGAGACTGGAGAAGACTCACGGAAGATCCCAGATCGGCTTTTTGAGACTGGAGAAGCTTACTGACCATGTTTATTCTCTTCAGAACACAGCTCCAAAAGGCTGTCAGAAAGCCTGTTTCAAGTTTCGCCAAAGCTTTAGATTGAGCTTCAGCTTCAGTAGCCTTATTCTGCAAATCTCCAGAAATCTGTTGCAAAACTTCAATGCACACATTGTAGTTCGAGATCAACCTGTTTAGCGCATCAGTGCGTGCAGACCAACGAGTTTCACTCAGTCGCTTTGGAACTGTACATGATCCTTCAGTAGTTTTTAACTTGTCCGTTACTACACGCCATCGTGAAATAGAAGAAAATAGAATCACGTACAGTTTCTGCACAACTCCGAAGGAGGTAACGGCTTGAACAAATGACTCAGTTACAACATTTCCAGAAAGATTTAGAGAATGAGCTATGCAAGGGATAACAGGTGCCCTTGGGTTGTAATGGACCATCCGGGCTTGGGCTCCATTGTAGACTCCGGACATTTTGGATGCGTTGTCGTATGTCTGACCTATGCAAAGACCACCAATAGACATAGTTGTGACACACATGAACTAACGAAATTAACAATCTTCGTCCACAATGTAGTTTTTAGAACATTACGCTTGCATACTAATTTTTTTAATGTAAAATTTTGAGGCCCCAAAAGCTCTGAGGCCCTGGCGCAGGTGCGCTACCTGCGCCATGGTTAATCCGCCACTGCTGGTTACGGTCCTGAACCTAACACTCTTTGAATATTGCATTTGCGTTTATTGAGTTTGAAGGAGAGATATTAGGCTAAAGACAAATCTTTTCAATAAGGTTTTTGACTAGGAGATGTTGATGAAATGCGCGCCTTTGCAAAAGAATTGTTTTGTTTTTTTTATAAGGGCAGGGCACGATATAGATGTTATTTTGTATTGTATGTGTATGGAGATTGAATAGGAACATACACATTTCTTATGCTCAAAAACGCAATTTTCTTACAACACATCCATTACTTGATGATAACTTTAAAATATATGAAAAAAATATATGATATAATACTCTCAAGCAAAAATAAATTTATCATCCCCTTACCAGAAAATCCTGGGACCGCGCCTGGCCTGGTGTTATGGACGTCAATAAATAAAACTTTTAAATTTGTATGGGTAGTTTTAGTAATATTAAAATAATGTTTTTTTTCATCTTAGCTTCAGAGTTTAAAATATAGGTAGTTGCCCTATTATCTTCAGACTATATTATACTTTACATAGCAACGCTTTTAACGCGGCAGTCGCTATGTATGTATGTTCACGCGTAAGTTGAGTTGTAGAGCGACTTCGTAATTAAATTACGTTAATTTTAATGCAGCTAGACATGATGGACGAAACTTATTTGATTGGCGTCGAAACATCAAATCGGGCTAAACACTACCGATCACACGATATTTCACGTCTTATAAGTAAAACCTTTCGTACAGTTTTGGAAACAAAACTAGGAAAAGATCATATAGAAAATCTGTCAGTGTCTTGTGTCCCAGAGAACTCTGATTATGCAATACGACTTAATAAAGTAAATAGTTACCATTATCTGCATTATCACTACCAAATAAATTTTATTCGAATTTTTGTTGGAGTTTTACAGTTTGTATCATCATTATCAAACTATTAGCGTTCAGTCATACACAGAATGTTTCAGTTAAAGTATAAAAGTATTAGATAAGAACTGGTTTGAAATAGGAATGGAAAGTTTTCAATTAGTAACTGAAGGATATTTAAATCTTCATGCAATTATTTTAGCACTTTTTTGAGGTTGACTATCTATAGACAATTGTTGATGTGCTTTAAATAAAGTTAATCAAATAAGCTATAAAAATACCAAAAAATAAGATATTCGGTACTTCAGATCAACGGGGCTCACGAACAAGTTCTTCAAGAAACAGAAGCTTTAGAAAAAGAAATGTTAAAGTTTCAAGCTGAGTGCTTTTTGGAAAACAAACAACTTTTTGATAAAAGTTCGCTTTTAATTTCTATATAAAAAGTTTTAGTTGTGCACTATTTAATTTGAAACATTTTTGTCTATTTAGACGCTCAGCCTGTAGAAAAAATCAAGTTATTAAATCCATTTACAGGAGTGAAATTGCCTGAAATTGAAAATTTAAATGGTTTGACTCTAATAAATTTTGTGTTTATTACTATTTAAAAAAATAAATTGTTGTAATTTTCACATAATTATTGTTTACACTTGTAGCAAATAGAAGTAAGAACAACAACCAAGGCAGAGTTACCAATTGCTCTGATGGGAGAACATTAAAAAATAAAGTTTGCATTTTTTTTCATTAATGTTTTTTAAAGTGGTCAATTAAGATAAAACAAGTAAAGATAAAAAATAATTTTTTTTAAATGCTTTTATTTTGCCTCTTTATCTGAGTCAACTAATTGAATCTTAGACAACCGTTACGCTCAATTTTGTACTTTTTATTTAATTTGTTATTATTAATTTTGTTTATTACAACAACACTAACTTTCATATAAAATCGATTTTGATTAATTTTAATTGATTTAAGGTAGGCAGTCGCACAGTTAAAAATCGCATGAAGACGTACGAGTTTGAGTTGAGCCGTTTATATCTCGATAATTCAGGCGTCTATACAGTCTTTAGTTACATCAGGAGACTCGTAAAAAATGCGGGCATTCAACAAGGCCAATGAATACACTTGGCCATGCCTACTAACCTAGATTTGATCATCACAGACAAGCAAACCAATGAATACACTTGACCTAGATTTGATCACCACAGACAAACTAACTAACCAACAAACAAACAGAGAGACAAGTGAAGTTAAATAAAAGCATTTAAAAAAAGAAAATTATAAAATTAGAGCAGTCTGCTAAGCAAGTTTTATTTAAAATATTTTTTCAATATAATTAACTTTTGAAATTTACAGTGTGATAAGCTCAGAAGTCTGGAAAGAAATTCTCTGTGCAAGTCAAATGATTTGAAACTGTCTCGAAACATTTCATTTTTTGACACAAGGTTGGCCATTTACTGCTATGCTACAATTAATTGTAAATTGGTTTTAAAAATAATAATTTTTTATTATTGATATTATAAAAACAAGTATCATGAGCATAAATAAACTAAATTAAGTAGTTGTTGATCATTACAACGACTTTTATAATTTGAATAGATCATCTGAAATATTTGTTGCTTGTCCTCCCGAAGTCCTTTTTGAAAATTATGAAGTTGGACAAACTTACGAAGTTGGTAATTTTTTGGGTCTAATTAATTTTTAAGTGGTTTTTTTTAAATTATATTTTATAAGTATATAATTAAAAATGTCCCTAATTACTTCCTAAATAGATGTCAGTACTGTTAAAAAATGTTTCATCCACATCAAGAAGTTTAAGAATAATCCCACCACAAACTGCACATTTCTCTCTTGGACTAGGTGGGTCATTTTAGACACGTTGATAATTTTATGCTGGGAAAGTCACTCAAGAAGTTATTATATTCTGTGATCTAATTTTTTTATGCAAACTTAATTGGTTTAAAGGACAATTTCCAAGTGACCGCAGCCAGGTTGCACCGGGTCTCCATTGCAAGTTCACCGTTCAGTTTTGTCCAGATTCTCTGGCAGACTTCCAAGATTGTTTGATTGTTGAAACAGAATGTGATTTGTGTTTAACAATTCTTTTGAAAGCCTGCAGACCCCCACCTATTTTGAAAAGTAAAACCAATAAAATTTTAATGTTAAACTTATCTCTGTTATCTTTTTATAACTAAAGTTATTCTGACCAGTACTTTTTCTTGTTATGAACCAAATACTCAACAGTTTTCATTATATCATTTAACAATCTTTTAGCACCTCTAAAGAAGTTTAACATTGTTTCTAATATTTCAGTGCCGGCTGTATTTGACATGGGAGACTGCTTGCTTGGTACGATAAAGTGCTGTTCATTTGTTTTAACAAATGTTGGAGGGGATGGAAAGTTTTGTATTGTTCCTGTTTCACAGTGGCCTGCCATTAAGTTCAAAGTCAGTGAAACATAAACACTTTCAAACATTTTTACAAATTCCAGATTACAGAAGCTGTTTTAAATTTTTTGCTTTGTTTTTTTTTCAGACTTTGATGATGTCAAGGTACGTTTGCATCGGAAATGTTTTTAAAGTGAGGCCCGTTTATTTCGATTTGCAACGAGGTCAGTCAGTATGTGTGGATGTCGTGTTTTCACCAACGGAAGAAATTTCTTGTTCCGAAGCATTCCTGATTGTGTGTGACAATTGTCAGATCAAGAGAGTGCTTGTGACAGGTATATTTATTGTAATGGTAAAATAATTTATTACAAAATGATACATTTTTGATACAAAAGTATTACATCTATTAACAAAAATTGATGTATATAAATAGTCTTGAAAGTTTTTTTAAATAATTTTAAAAATTTAGTTTTGCTAGGCAATTTAATCAACTTTGTATTAATTTTGAATAAAGAAATACATTTCATCAAGAAAAAAATTGCAATAATGTTGTAGAAAGGAATTTGATTTTTTGCTGCAAATTACTTTTTTATCCAACACTCAGTTGTACTTCGTACATGTCTGAGTACTAGTTGATCGGTTGCAATCCTATGCTCGTTAAAATTCAGTAGAAAATTCAAGTTGCGATGAAAAGTCCTATAATCACATATTATCTTATGGCATTAATACAAACTTTTATTTAATTTTTATATAGATGGCTACAAATTGTAATAATTGTAATTTCAATTGTTATACAAATTTTTAGAAATTGTAATATAATGTTATTACATTTATTACAAGTTAATACAACTTTTTTATAATATGCCTTTCAGCAGTATGGTTGTTAAAAAGCTTTTTCTTAATCGTTTTGATAAAATAATTAACAACTACTTGAGTATTTATCATGGCTGCTTCTACCTGTTGCATTTTTTAGTTTAAAAGAATTTCACAGAAATATGCTTTTATTTAAATTTTATAATAAACAAATTCTAGGAAAAGGTAGGACGTTAAAGTTAAACCTTCTAGAAATAGAGGGAGGAGCATCAAATTATGAAGTGGGAGAGATGAAGGACACGTCGGCACAATTCCTCATCAAATTCCCTCGTGTCGGAGTTTCATCTTCCGTCTCTAGAAAAATTTGCGTGAAAAATTGCATGCAAGTAATTTTATTATCATGGAAGTTTTCATTTGATTGGATATTTTAAAGTTGTTCTCATTTTCAGTAATGTCGACGTTCCTTTTTGCTGGGTCAATGTTCATTCGAATTTGAGATCTCAGATGGAAGATGAGTGTAGTGGAAATGTACAAAAAGAAGAGACAATCATCAGATCAGAAGTCATGTCTTCTTGTTTCTATGTTGAACCAAAAATGGGAATTTTTCCCGCTGGAGCAATGATGGAATTCAGTATTTCATTTCATCCTAAAGAGGTGTGACATCTGAATTACATCATAAAATTAATTAATAAAAATCTTATTTAGAGAAGTTTCATCTTATTGATCTCATTTTAGTAAAGCATTGCATTAAGAATATGATGTGTGTTTACACTTTAAAACCTAGAAAAATAAATGTTAGCAGTTTAGTTTGTTAAAAATTTTGTAATGTTCGACCTTTTCATTAATTGACTGAATTTAAATTAAACATTTACCATGAAAAGAAGCAATTTTAAATAATCGTTTCAATTTGTTGGTATTTTGGTCTTAAAAAACAGGTTATGAAATATCAGGAGTGTCTGCACTTACTATTGAAATATTTCATCACAGCAAATATTACAGGAAGTGATTACTCATCATCATCATCATCATCAAGAAACTCTTCAGCCTCGTGTTAGTCAGCTGTTCTTAAAGAGATGAATTTGTAGATATAATTTTATTTCATTTGTAATTAATAGTTTGTTCTAACTTATTTTTTTTTTAAATAATTTTAAACTTGACTTTTTTTATTGAATTTCTAATGAGACATTTGCATCAACAGGCAGTGACAGAATGAACTCAGAAATTGCACTGGAGTTAGAACTGATGGGATCATCTTCGCATCATCAACTTTCAATTCTTCCTTCCATCGTTCTTCTTCCATCACCTATGTTAATTCAAAATGAATACAAACAACGTTTCAAAGTTAGTAGAACCATGATAGAGATTTTATGAATGTGATGACTTTTTTTATGACAATGTTAATGTTTAAAATTTTGTATTGGTGACCCAGTAAAGCTGCTGGCTGTTCTAACATTCTGTCCCGAAATTCGCTGTAATTTCTCATGATAAATAAGAAATGTTTTTGCATTGAAATTTGTGATTTGTTGTTGCTGTTTCTCTGTTGTTTTAATCATCACAATCGTAATATATTGTGAAAACAATATTTTATACATACATGGGAGGATATACATGCATAAATGGTTATATAATGGTTCATTTCTGCTGCAAAGTTAATATTTTATCAAATCAAATAAACAATTTAAATGGTTTTATATTACATGCAATTATTTTGAATTACAGGTGATAAATAGAGGCTGCTCTAATGTTACTTACAAGTGGACCAATGTAGAAAAACCTTTTAAATTATTTGTTCAGCCTGACCGTGGAGAGATTTGTTAGAAAAACATTTAACCTTTTTTAGGCTCGGTGTAATATCATTTTAATCTCAACACATCTAGATTCAATTTCAACACAATCTCAACATTATCTTAATGTAATTTGAACATATTATCAACCTAATAATTATGTTGTTTTAACATAACTCCAACATAATTTCAGCATCATTTCAACTTGAACACATGTTCTGCATTAATATCTGAATATATTATATACACTATCTCAACACATGTTCTGCATTAATATCTGAATATATTATATACACTATCTCAACACATGTTCTGCATTAATATCTGAATATACTATATACACTATCTCAACACATGTTCTGCATTAATATCTGAATATATTATATACACTATCTCAACACATGTTCTGCATTAATATCTGAATATACTATATACACTATCTCAACACATGTTCTGCATTAATATCTGAATATACTATATACACTATCTCAACACATGTTCTGCATTAATATCTGAATATATTATATACACTATCTCAACATAGTCTTAAAAGATTGCCAGCATAATCTTGATTCAATTTTTTCGTATTTATAAAAATATTAAATTTTTAAAATCTCAAAATGGATTCATTTTTTTACATTTTATATAATCTGTAAACATTATTTAATATTTAAAATTACTTCAAGTGCCTGAAACAGAGAATGTATTTGAATTGAGTCTTTCTTCGCATCTTCCCTGCTTGTTAGATCATAACTTGTTCTGCTTGATTGACAGCTCAAATTCTTTGCCACTAAGAATTTGTGGAGAATTCATAGTAAGTTTTCAAGGTATTATTATGTTCAGCAGAATTTTTTTCATAGCAATTCCTGTAACCACCACCCTTGCCATATAATTGTTTTTCATCAACGCTTTAGTACAGGGCTGTTCAACTTTTTTACAAAATATTTTACGTAAGATTAGTAAAATATCTGTTAATAGAATGTCCATCTAAAGATTTAGTATATATTATATCAAAGTGTCCACAACGCTTCTATAATTTTTTATTAACCTTTCTGAATTGAGTGCTGAGCGGAAATCATTGTGGCGTCAAACTGATAAAACCTTTTAAATTAAAACATGATGTGGCATTGCATAACATGGACTCTCCCTTACCCTCATCCTACATAATCACAAATGTGTGATTCCCTCTCTCTTCTCTTCTCTTATCATGTGATGTCATTTGGGGATGGTCTCTTATGTAATTAATTAAACTAAAAACCCTTAAATTTTAATGATGTAATTTTAACTTTTCATTACTTAAAACAGCCGTAGGTGCTACCAAACAAAACAACAAACTTCTTAACATACAGTGTTATATTAGAATAATTGTCTGATGAAATGTAACACTTATAAAAAGTCAACAAATCGAGCTTATTAAAAGATCTTTTTAAATTGCTGTCATTTTGAATTTCAATGAGCACCGTTCAATATTGGTCAGCAGTATTTGTGAGATTAACATCAAATGTAATATATTCAGCAATTTCACAAAGTCAGTGTTTTTTTAAATTATGAAATATTTGCTCAAAATCAGCAATCAGTTTAAAAAGTTATTCATTATGAATTTCATGTTGCTTTTTTCTACACACCTTGTAGAAATACCGTGCATTGTACAAATTTCTTTAAAAACCATATATTTCTGAATAAGCATAACATTTTAATAAAGGTAAAAAACATGTTATACAATTTGTGAACCAGCTGATTTTTTCATTGATTAAAATTTACAAAGTAATTTACATTTGAATTAATTTTGAAAATTATAAAAAGATTCAGCAAGCTAGATGAAAACTTTTGGTAGGCCGGATTCTGGCCCACGGGCTGTGTTGGACAACCCTGCTTAAATATAATGATCATCATCATCATCTCTTTACCATCAGGTCATCAACAGCTTTGTTATAATTCCTCAATCATGGAAAATTTTTCAACCACTCAGTTTCATGCTGAAATCAAAAATGTTTTGCCAAATCATAAACATAAATATTTTTTAACTATCTTTTTATTGAGTAAGGAAAATTTATTAAACAAATAAAATGTTCAATACTTCAGTACCTCACTTCCTTATCTCAATACCTCACTTCATTATCTCAATACCTCAATATCTCACTTCATTACCTCAATAATTCAATATCTCACTTCATTACCTCAATAATTCAATATCTCACTTCATTACCTTAATACTTCAATACATCACTTCATTACCTCAATAATTCAATATCTCACTTCATTACCTTAATTTTTCAGGCTCCAAAACTTGTAATAGACAAACAGGAAATAAATTTTGGTTTGATTCGTGTTGGAGAGATTGCAGAAGAAAATGTTATCATAAGCAATCCAAGCAATGTTTCACTCGATTGGTTCATTCATGAAGCCTATCACAAGGTTAACATATTTTTTTTTAATTTGTTACATTTGAGAAAAAATTACCTTAAACAATTATATAAATTGTGTTGTTTATTAATTACTCCAATTTATTAATATTTCATCGTTTATATTTAACTTAAACTATTAATATTATATTGTTTATATTTATTATTAAATTGTTACTTGTTATTAACTCTTATTTATATTTACTATTTGCTTTAAATATATCTTATTACCAAATAATAAATATCATGTTGTTTATATTTATTATTAACTCTAAATTATTGGAGAAACATTTAAAAATCACATTTGCATCAAATTAAACAAAATTGTTCTTCTTCCAGGAAACAAGCGACCTCCAATTTATTCCTCAATCGTTCGGTTCTTTGAAACCTTTCGAATCTCAAGAAATAATCATAAGATTACAAGCATCCACAACACAAACCATTAATTTACATATGAAACTTTCTGTTGTCACTAACCAGTACAGGTCAGAATTTCTTTTTAAATTTCTTCAAGTGAAAGTTAAATGCTTACCTGAATTATGTTCTACAATAAAAACTTTGCATTCTTTTAATTGTGAGATATTTCCAAAAATTATTTGCAGTACGAGCTTTGCTATTCGTGCTGAAGTTCAAATGCCAATTGTTTGTCTTGAAAAAAGTTGCATTCGATTTGATGATGTTTGCATTAATAAAATCTCTTGTGCATCAGTTGTCCTTATTAACCAAACTGTTATTTCAACTTCTTTTGATTGGGCAGAGGTAATTATACATTCTTTTGTAAACTTTCGATCAAATTTTTGGTTTATTTATATATCATATTATGTTGTGTAATATATATACTAGGGATTACAATCCCGGGATTTTGCTGTTTTTGGCGGCATCACAATCCCGGGATTATACATCGGGATCCCTGGATTGATTCTATTTTATTAGATATGTTATACATATTACAAATATTATTTAAAAGTTTTTCATTGATCATAAAAACTGATATAATCTGTTGTACACCTGATTCTGCTTAAATTCTAATAAAATTTAGTGAATTTAATCATTTGAATTTCAACTTTGGCCGGTTTAGGATGTTCCCTATAGCAACAACTTTGTTGCACAGTTGAATCCATTTCAATCATATAAAAAATTATTAAAAATGTAATGAATTGATATTATTTCAACACCAGCTTTGACTAGTGTGTGATGTTTTCTAGAGCAAAAACTAACACTAGTTCTATAGCGAGATATGAAAAAAATTATTTAAGCAATGGCAACCGTGATTCGACGATGGTGAAGAAATTGATGATGGTCAATTACTGAATTTGTCTAATGTAGTTGATGTTGAAGTAACAATTGCTTCAAAATTGCTAGAGAAGATGTTAAAGACAAACTAGGTTTTGTCCTGGACGTCAAAACTAGATAAAATTGTTTGGTTGAATGGCTAAACTATATTTTGAGTTGAGAGTTTCATTGACAAAATAATTGACTGATCTGTTTGGATATAAAATTGTATACTAATAATAAATAATAATAATAATAAGTGTTTTTATATAGCGCCAAGATTAACTGAGGCGCTTTCGAAAGTCCCCGAGAATATTTTAAAATAATAAGTTTTTAGTTTCTTTTTGAAAAGTTCCGTCGACACAGTGGCTCTTATGTCTGGAGGTAGCGAATTCCACACACACGGCGCTGCATGACGGAAGGCACGCGTTGAAATATTGTTGGAGGTGTGATGTTGCTGGAGGAGAGGAGCTGCAGAAGAGCGGAGACATCTGCCAGTTTTCCGGATTTTGAGTAGGGTGCGAAGATATGGGGGTGATGAAGTAGTGAGTGTTTTGTGAGTGAGGAGAGCGATCTTGAACGAAATGCGGTGAGTTATGGGCAACCAGTGAAGACGGATGAGATTATTGACGGAGGATTGATGACGTGTGCCTTTTGAAGTATCGACGTTCAGGACGATTCTGGCTGCCCTATTCAAGGTCCGCTGAAGTCGCGCGCACTGTTGTTGTGTTATGTTGTAGAGGAGAGAATTGCAGTAGTCAAGAAAAAGACTTGAAAAACTAAACTAGTAAAAATAATTTCAGACGGTTACTGTACTTTGGTAACTACTGGCTGAAACAGCTCTGAAAGAGCAATTATCTCAAGGCTGTCATTTTGGCACACAGATGGAAGTTTTTTAATATATTGGAGAAATGCAGTTCACTTGTGTTTGTTATTATCTGTTTTTCTCACAGTAGCAACTTGGAATTTTCTGGAGAATTTACTCTAGTTATAAACACATTTACAAACTCTGCATAAAAGTTAAATGTAAATGGCAACGTGATGACCATCGACGGTCATGTAACTGAAGATAGTGATGTTTTAACATCTGAAAAAATGTCAGGCAGCATTACAGATAAGCTCTGAACTGAATTAAAAAAGTACAAACTCACAAGTTTTAACAAAAAATTAATTTGTAATTTGAACTCGAGCAAGTAGCTAAAAGTGGATGGAGGTTTTTCTTCAAAACCATGTTTCATTGTGTCAAGGTTCAGGATATTTGACACAAAGCATCATCGAGAATTCTACCAGCTAGTCTACAGGCAGAAAAAAACTTTTCTGCAGAAAGTTAAAATATTTTTTTTATAAAAACCAGGTCAGAAATGAAACTCTTTTAAAGCTTTTTTTATTAAAGAAATATTTCACTAAAATAAATTGTGTATAAGTCTCAGTCACTGAACCCGATCTCAATCCCGAAACTCCGGAATCCCCGGATTGACAAATTTTCAACCCTGTAATTCCGGGATCCTAAAAAAGCCGGGATTTGTAATTCCTAATATATACTAGGCAAGTCGCCCCCTTGTGTCTGTTTAAGTTCAGAAGGTGTCGGTCGGAAAACAATTTGGGCTATTATATTATTATATTATTTTTTCTATTTGATTTATTGACAAACAAAACACAACATAAAAGAAGCTAAAGGCAAACAAAACAATAACTACAGCATCATTTTGATCCACAAAAATTAATATAAAATAAAGTGAATGAGTGATGCGAAAAGGTATGCCAAAGAGATATACATCCCACTAAAAGGGCTACCTCAGTTCTTCGACAAAAATGATTTGTACAGAGATTTAAATGAAGACAATGAATTCAATGTGGCTATCTCAAGGAGTAAACTTGGATATACACGAGGACTAAAACATTGAATGGAAAATTTCCTAAGTGTAGTAATTGCAAATTTAACTCAAAAGTAACCGTGCAGCTCTTCTCGAGAGTGAATTTCGGACGATGGTGTAAAATATTTGTTAAAAAAAGCAGGCACATGTTATTCTTGAATTTGTACATTTAAATATTTAATCTTATTTAATACAGCTGCAGGGTTGCAATGATGGAAGCTGCACAATAAATATAAAACCACAGAAAGGTTTCTTGCCAGCTCGTGGAAATGCTGAATGTCAAGTAACATTTCTTGGAAATAAGCAGGTTTTTCTTATTTTTAATTTATACATTTAATTTTATTTTACTTTCATGAAATTTTTCATTTATTTTTTTCTTATCCTTATAAGTATATTCTGTAGACATTCTATAGATAGATTTATTGAAATAAGTCAAAAATGTAGAAGTAAAATTAAAATTGAAAATCTATTTTATAATATTAATTCTACATGTTATTATTAATTGTCCATTTTATGATTGTTAGTTGTCCTTATTATTATTATTATTAATTGGCCATATTATGATTATTAATTGCCCATATTATTATTATTAATTTCCCATACTATTATTATTAATTGTCCATATTATGATTATTAACTGTCCATACTTTTATTATTAATTTCCATATTATTATTATTATTAATTATCGATTTTTTAAAATCAACAAAACACTTTTTATTCAAAATATTTATAAAACTATTCATACATCTTTAGTTATTTAGTTTCAAATTTTTGCAGGGAATATTTTCAGAAATGGTTGTTCCATGCTGGATCAGTGAGAGTGTCATATTTCTGGCTATTCATGCAACTGTGAATGAACCTTCAAAATTCTTCTCAGTTAAAATTATTGATGAAATTACACCTGCAGCTATCGAGTCTGTTGATTAATTTCATAAAAATAATTATTTTCAACAACTAATTATATAAACCATCATTTAAAAACTATCTTGATTTTATAATTGTATCTAAAAAATTTTCTCTATCAATTCTTGTTCAATGTTTTTATGGCAGAAGACGTGAAGTTTTCTTCTAATAGTATTTTGCGTTTATGCAACTAAAAGAAATATTCAAATAATTATTCATCATCATCCGTGTGATTGAAAACATCAAATGTTTTTTCATACAGATCAGGAAATGATGAATGTTTTGTTAATTATGGTGATAGCAACAAAGTTGGATCTGTTTACAAGAAATATCTTCATGTGGCAAACTTCTGTGAATCTGAACTTCCTTTCAGTATAAATGCAAATTTTTATTCAAGCAATCTTAACAGCCTTGAACTTCAGGAATGCCTCAAGTAAGAATACACTGAACAAGTTATATCACTTCACTAATTTGATTTCATCACGACACTTATTCATAATAATGATGATGATACAAATTATCAGTAATATTTTTCTTTAGAGAATTTTCCTCAACTGAGAAGACTGTCACACAATTCCAGAAAAAGAAAAACTTCAGTAATTTAAATTACAATTTTTTGATTTTATTAATTTTTAATTAAATAAATTTATTTAATTTTCAACAGAAATAATTGAGCAGATAGTTCAAAAGAATGGTGCTAGCTTCTTAGCATTCCCTCAATCGGGAATCGTGTCAGCAAACGCAGAAATTTTTATTGAACTAGTTGCTGTTTCTGACACATGGGGCTTATATAAGGATCAATTTTGTTGCAGAGTAAATTTTGCTGTCCTGTCAACTTTGCAAATTTATTTACTGCTTAACTTTGTGGTGTAACTAAAAACTAAATGTTTTATTGTTGTTGCTACTACTTCCATTTTCTCCACTAGCAACTATTTTTAACATTTAAAAACTTTCACGGCAGTTTGGAGATAACGAAGAGATGTTCATTCCAGTTGAATTTGGTTCTGAAGGAAGTCCTGTATACTTTAAAATGATGGACACAGATTCAGGTGATGCTACGGTAAATCTCAGGTTTGTTGGATTAGCATTGCAAGTCTTTATACTATTTTTTTTAAACTCTTTTATTTCATTCATTATGTTTGTAGGTTTGGAAAACATTTTCATGGTTGTGAAAAAGTTGAGAAGTGCATTGAATTGGTCAACAATTCATCCATTGGTGAATTATAATGTTTAATAATAAAATTGATAAAATGAAATTTTAAATAATTCTTTTTTCTTCATAAATTAACAGACATCCTTTTAGATTGGAAACTTTATTTGAAATCAGATGAAGATAGAAATGTTATCGATATCGTTCCTTCTTTTGAAGGTCTTGGAAGCTCTCTGTTGCAACTACAAGGTGGAATATTAATAATATTATTATTATTATTATTATTATGTATTTTTCTATAAGAAAAATTATTAGATACTAAAATATAAAATTAAAATTGTTGTGTAGTTTATTAATACAGAATAATCCCGCTATAATGTACTTCAAGGGACTGTTATATCCAAAGTTTGAAAGAAAAACATTAACAGGACACTATGTAGAAATGCATAACTTTTGTTTGGTCTAAAATAGTTTGATTCACTAAAATTATATTGAGAAAAAAATTCAACCTGTGAAAATGTTTTATTTTAATAACTGCTAACACATCTTTTGTGTCATGAAATAAAATACATGCAAACACAGCCAACAACTCTGTGCCGTTAATAAATGCACGATAACAGAGTCATGGAATTGGGACATCTGACGATCATTAACATCAGTGATACGTCTTTAATGAGAGTCTCGCATTTTTATCCACCTGGTTGCAATAAACATTTATTATGCCAGTGATGCTTTCTAAATAGATTACGTTATTCGTTATATACATGGGAAATGTCTTAATTGGAACCAACATTTTACTATGTTATAGCCAAATGTACATTATATCCAAATATGAAATATTTCTTAATCGGAGTCACATTATAAGCAATTTTTACGGGACGGAAAGGTCAGTTAGTTATATCTAATTGTACGTTATAGCGGGATTATACTGTATTATCATGAAATTCAAACTCTATGAAATACTACAAAAGTAGCAACTGAGGGTTCAGAGTTGAATGAGAAAAACTGTCCCTTTGGAAGGGTTAATAGTATTCCAACTGGTATTAACTTAATACCAGTTGGAAAGACTCGGAAAGAGAAGATAAATTATAGAGTTACTATAACAATTGCCATAATATATAAATAAGCCATTTGTAAACAAAATACAACTTTACAGGATAACTGAGTAATCTTTTTTTGAAACAGAAAAATGTTTTGTAGAGAAGGCCTTTGAGTTGAAAATGCTGTCACACAAAGGCATTGAGGTTGACAAGAAAAATATAATCCAAATTACACCTGAGAAAGCAGTCTGTATTTGTTGCAGTATTTTTAACTGATTTTTTTTTCAACTGAAAAACAACATATACTAAGTCATTTCATGGTTTATTCTCTAATCTTGATTGTATTAGAAATTATTATACATAAAATAATGATATTGAAATTTAGTTTGATAAAATTCATTTTACTGGGAGATTATTGAGTATAAAATTTTTTAGTATTACAGTCATTCTGATATAATGAAATCTCCATTCAGATTGTAAAAGCTAAAAGCAAATTCAGTTTTACATTCACTTTCCATCCACCGAGTTATGTTTGTTTGAATACGATTTATACCTTTGTGGCATCTGCTTTCATCATCGTTGAAGAAGTTTGTGTGAGTTTGCTCGAATTGTTGTGATTATTGTGAAGATAAACATGTGTGTAAGTGTATATGCAGGCATGTCTATGGAATCTAAACAAATATGCATGTGTGTATTTGTATATGCATGAGGAAGCTTACCTGTTTGTTGATTATTTGGTAGATTAGAGGAGCCAGCATGAATGTTATTTGATTATTTGATAACTATGTGACTAGATGTTTACAAAACACAGGTGCTTGGCTTGCACAGACCCAAACCCAGTTGCTAATAAAACTGTTAAAAAAACTATTTTTAAAAAACGTTGATTTAGAATAAATTATTGAATTTATAGAACAGAGAAGTTGAAGAAAGACTTTATAGACGACATCGATATGATCTGAAAGCCTTGGATTTAAATATCTCTGCAGAAGTTATTAGACCAAAGTAAATTTTGAAACATTCCATGCTTATATATATACATATATGCTTATATATATATAAGCATATATGCTTATATATATACATATATGCTTATATATACATATATGCTTATATATATACATATATACAGTATAATCCCGCTATAATGTACAATTGGATATAATGTATTGAAATTTTGGCCCCATAACTTTTTCCATGTCCCACGTTGTATAACATATTTGGATATAACGTACATTTGGCTATAACATACTAAAATATTGGTAGCAGTTACAATATTTCCCATGCATATAACAGATTATTTAACCCATTTAAAAAGCATGACAGGCACAAACGTTTACTGTAACCATGGGAATAAAAAAGTGACACTCATGTTATTGATCATCTGGTGTTCCAATTCCGAGACTCAGTTCTCGATGTTTCCTTGCGTCTATTAGCCAGAAAAAATGCCTTAAAATTTAGGTAAAAGAGGCTGAAAATTTGAGCAAAACAGTCTGAAATCTTTCACGAAATAGGTAGAAATTTTGAACTAAAGTTCTTAGAAATCTTGAAAATTACTTACAATCATTAACTTTTTATGAAGAAAAGTTTTTAGAAAATTTTTTGAAAAATGATCTATGATTACCTTCCTCTGATCATCAGCTTTTTTTTTAGAAGAAATTGGTTAGTAGGACATTCAGATAATGATTATTTCAGCCCCCGACTGCATTTACCTCTTGTATGCTTATGTCCATTGATGTTTCATGAGCAATAGATACCATTTATTTTTCCATAATAACTTGTTTATTTCTTTTAAATACCCTGGATATAATGGCATTTGTATAAAGGACACCCATTTCAACAGCCTCTTGAAGTATGTTATAGCGGGATTATACTGTATTTGTAATTTAAAACATATCCATAAATTAGAATTTTTATATATTCATAAGGTATTTTTATTCAAATGTTTTGAAATAAAACCGAAATTTGTATCTCTTTTACAAGTCTGGACTTACAGTATGAAAATGAAGAAGGACTTTTATTTAAATGTCCTGCTGCTGATCTTGTGAATGAAGACACAAATGTTAATATATTTCTTCTAACATGAGTATTTCTGCCGATAACATTTCTTTTGAATTCTTTTCAAATTTCTTAAACACAGGAACTGATGAAATGTCTTGAAAAATCTAGCATACTTTATTTGACAAACAGAGAAGATGCAAATATAACTTTTCAACTTATAACAAAATATCCCTTTGGAATTTATTTTTGTGACCAAAAAAGACTTGTCAATGAATCTAGACCCATAACACTGATTTCAGGGCAACAATTGAAGGTTCCTATTTATTATGAAGTTTATCATACTTACTCAAATTAATATAGAACAGCAAATGTTTAAGGTGTTTGCTCATTTATATATATATATCATTATATTTATTTATATAACTAGCGGGGTTTTTCTCTATTGCTCCCGTTTCCTTCCCCATTCGCTCTCCTGCTCCTTCTCGCTCTCCCGCTTCCTCTCTCTTTCACGCGCACCCTCTCGCTCCCAGTCGCTTTTCCGTTCCTGCTTGCTCTCCCATTCCTGTTTACTCTCCAATTTCTGCTCGCTCTCCAGCTTTCTCAATCCCGCTTGCCTTTCCACTCCTGCTCATTTTCTTTCTTCCACTCTCTCCTAACTTCTTTTAGCCCATAAAACATAAAAAAGATTTGCTAAAAGCTGCTTGAGACCTTCAAACTTTGTTACGTTAACTAAATTTAAATTGTATTATGCAATAACCTTTGATGTTTTTAAATAGGCACTTTAGGTCTGGAAAGTTTTTTGGTCATAAAAAATTAATTTTTTTTTAAATTAAAAACTACCCTATTTCCTTCTACTCCTTGAGATCTTAGTCCATGCCAAATTTTGTTAAAATTGGTTCAGCGGTTTGGATTTCCATAGAAGACAGTCAGGAAAACAGAGTCATTTATATATATATATATATATATATATATATATATATATATATATAATTTTTATTTTGCAAATTACATTTAATTCTATGTAACACCTGAATAATTACATTCTTTGCAATAATATCTCATAACAAATTCACCAGGTTAAGTTTAAAATTTAAAGTTGTAAAATAATGCTTAAAAATTTGAATTTCAGTTGAAAGTTGTGTTTCTGCTGAGTTCAAACATGATGAAGACACCTGCATATGAAAAAAACACCACCACCCCATTAAAATATGATGGCAGTGGTGATGATGATGATAATGATAGGCAAAAGTCCATAAACTTCATTGATTGCATGAAGATACAATTCCACACAGGCTACAACATTCTACAATTCGACAAGGCAGCATGAAATCTTTTTTTGGAGAAATTGATTTTGGTTCATAATAAATTTATTGTAATAATTGATGATTTTTCTATAGATGGAGCTGCCTCTTTATGCAACCGTGTTACTACCAAAGTTTCAGTTGTCTCAAAGTGACATTGATTTTGGATGTTGTTACATTCACCAGACACTCACAAAAGAAATCAAACTATCGAATCCTTCTTCTTCACCTTCTTTCTGGTCCTGCACACCAGGTTAAACTACTGGATCCTAATACAGATGAAATAATTATGTATATTTTTTAGAACAATTTTTCAAGTTCTGCATTGGTCTTCAGCATCCTAAATTAGCTGATAAATTTCTAAATTTTAAAGAAAAAATCTAATATTTTTTGTTGCTTAAAATTCATCAAAAAGCCAAACTTAGATGAAAATCAAATTAAAAATTACAGATGAAGATTCTTCTTGTGATATTCACGTTCATCCCATACATGGAAAACTTGGAACAAACAACTCTGCAAACTCAACAATTCTCACAATTTGTTTCATGCCAAAGTAAAGATCATAAATCTTATATATTATGTTTTGATTTGTCACAAATGGCTGGATTAATGTATTCATAAAATAATCATATTAGTTTTAAAAGTTCAACAATTTAAAAATTGTTTAAAAAAATAAACAATAATATTATTATTTTGAAACAGAGAAGTGAAGCAGTACAGGGCAAAGTTTTACATCAGAGGAATTTTGAATGAATCCATGAAAGAGATCATCGTGAATGGAATGGGAACATGTGATGAATATTTTAAAACAAATTAAGTTTAAAAAAAGTTCGTTACAAAAATGAATGTTTTATATAATTTGTTCTTTAATTTCACTCTACCTGCATGACAATCATTTATCGTTCAATAAAACAAAAAGAAGACATAATAAACTCCACCATGGTCAGCTAATGCTGGTTCAATGCATGCTATAAAAACATTTAGTACACTGGCAAGTTGGTACTTGCAATAATACCTCACCAAGCAGATTGAGACACACAGCTGCAGTTGTAAGGATGGAATTGATGTTATATGGACGTAGTGAAAGCAGAATCAAACATATGAAAAACTAAATATAAATTTACTACTATATACAGTATAATCCCCCTATAAAATATCCTGGACATAACATACTGAAATTTTGGTCCCTTCACTTTTGCCTATCTTCCCTTTGTTATATTACCCCGAATATAATGTACATTAGGCTACAATGCACTAAAATATTGGTACCAATTAAAAAATTTCCCATGTATATGAGGGATTATTTAACCCATTTACAAAAATGACCAATACAATAAACGTTTATTGCAACCGTAGTTATAAAAAAATGACACCCAAGTATCGACTGTCTAGTGTCCCAATTCTGAGACTCGGTTGTAAAAAATGTATTGAACATTAGGGCGCTACTTCGTATTGATAATACCACAGCAGCACCAGGAACTGCTCGTGCATATGGGATCACACAGTGTTACCTGCACCCGCACGTGTCTCCAAAATCGGAATGTGTCGAACCCTATTACATCCCAGTCACGAAACTGGTACTCATTCATCGACCAGTGAAAGATGAAAGGCTGAGTTGGCCTGAGCAGTGTGAGTGAATTCCTTGCTCAACGGAATTACGCCTCGCCGTGACTGAGATTTGAACCCACGATGGCAGGATGATAGCATAACTGCTTTCTTGCATTTATTAGCCAGCATAGCTCTGTCGACTGTCGGCATGTGTTTGAAACAGCGGAAGTGCGAGTTTGTATTTATTTCATTTCAAGTTTTTTAAACATGTCTCAGAAATATAAAGCATTCATGCTGGATCGAATAAAAAATTGTTATGAGCAGTTAGAAAATAAAACATTTTCACAAGTTGAAATTAATAACAGTAAACAATAATCTGTGTAATTAAAACTGTTGAATAGCTGGATGCCACCACAGAATATGCTGTTTCCTATCTTGCACACCAGAAAAAGTTGATAGACTACTTTAGAATGATTGGCTCACTGATGTTTCATGAGCAATAAATGCAATTTGTTTCTCCATTGTAACTTTTAGGAAAAACCAGTTACTATGAAAAAATATTTGCTTTAACCCATTAATGGTCACTACTATACGAAAATACTAAGTTTTCGCAACCGTAACCGTTAATGGGTTAATACCCTGGATTTAGCAAACTTTGGATATTATGTACCCATTTTTATGGTCCCATGTAGTCTTTTATAGAGGGATTATACTGTACATATTTATTTACCATCAGTTATATTTCATTTTAGAACTTAATAGAGAAAACAAACTTTGTGCCATGTTTCAGCTCTCCATTATGTGCGAAAGAACAATTTTTAAATGGATGCTACTGAAGCAAGGAATGTACATGTTTAGTTCAATAAAATATTTTATTATGTAAATAAAACACGCAGTATAGTAATTAATTAAAAATCCGCAACTCAAATTCTACAACTTAACGAGTACCAATAACCTCATAAAATGACCAGAATTGAATGATTTCAGTCAAAATTTTTTTCATTTCATGCACCTCAAACGACTATAAATTATTTCATGGACGTCACACCAATCCAACTCACTCTTTAATTCATGCACACCTACAAAAAAGCTTTCAAAACTTCAACAATAAAAAAATTGCTTAAAAATTTCAAAAGATTTTATCAAAATTTGGCAGATGTTTCATGAGTCTTTGTAACAATTATTTTGTCCTACTGAACCAAAAATAAATTTATCACACTCAGGACACCATCAGAACAAGATGGAGATATAAAACAAACATTAAAATTCATTAGAATCATCATCATCATCATCAGGGAGCCAAAAGTTATTACTAAAACCTGAAATAAAATTAAAAAATTAAAAAATTCAATATTAAATATTAATTTATTCATATTCCTGGAAAATGATAATTAAAAGAAAAAACGAACCCTTGGCATGAGAATATTTTCCTCTATAATTGAGACCTCTGTTATCTTGAGAGTTGAAACATAAATGCTTCTGGGTTGGCCAAAGAAGATGAATGGTGACGCAAAATGATAAGAAGTCAGCTGAGTAGCACATGCCTGAAGAAATATTTTAATTCCTCAAATTAGGGTACCGCTAACATATATCTATGTATGTTTCATAGTTTAGAATAAAAAGGAATTACTAAGAAGAGTTTTGTATCTCCAGAAGGTAGAAATTTGAGAACAGATAAAAGCGACAATAGGAAGGTAGATGAACCATACGAGAAAGCCTGCCCCAAAGTGGAGATAAAACCTTGACTTCATAAATCCAACATCTGCCAGAAATGTCAGCCGAAGCTCCCATAGAAACCAGAGCATGATGCAAATACGAAATATCAAGATGAGGAATCCTGGCCACGTCTGCCATTCATCTACGTCTGCTATAAACTCAACCTCCATCTGTTGAAACAGAGCATGGCTCAATTTAACAGATTTCACAACATTAATTCTAAATAGGAAACAAAATTTATCAATTGTATTAGAACAAACATACATGTCTTTATACAAAAAATTCACAATAGTCATGAAAATTGCTTTTGAATTAAAACATTTAAACTTCACATGAAAAAACTCAAAAGATTTTAAAAGATTAACTAACCGACTCTTCGTTCAAATTACAAAGGAAATTATAATAAGTTAAATCAATATGAGATAATAATTGCAATCAGATTAAAGATTACAATGCTTAACCAGGGACGTAAATTCAGAATTTTCCAGGGGGGGGGCAAAATGTTCCCGCCATTATATAGCTTATTGACAGGGTTACCCGGTGTTGCCCGAGTTTTTTTGCTTAGTTTTTTCTCTTTTAGCCAATGAAACATCAAATAAATAACAGATTTTTTTAATTTTTCAAAATATTTTTATCAATGAAGTCTACATGCATGCCAAATGTTGCTCCTGCGGCTTAGATGTGACCTTAAAACTCTGCTTACTGGTTTACAATATCTTAACAAATCGTGCCCCTGCCTACATGACACGGATGATAAGCCTGTGCTCCTCTCATTCTGGTCGTCAACATCTACATTCGTCCTCCCATGGTGACGCTGTCATCCCAAGAACTCGTCGAAGTTTCGGTAAACGAGCATTCGCTGTTTCCGGGCCCGGTGCATGGAACCAACTACCTAAATCTATCCGAAGTGCTGTTCTAAATGAGGACTTCAGAGCATTGTTAAAAAAACACTTTTTTAATTTAACATATTGTTAATGGCATTCTTAGTGCAAGACTCTTGTTTTGTTTTAGATACAATAAATAATAATAATAAGCAAATGCTCCCATACACATATTACCTTTATATCTATATAAATATGTAGGTACAAGGAGGGAGGGGTGGAGAGATGCATCCCCCACCTGAGTATCAATTGATATTTTTTGGGTTTAATACCTGGTTTTTGGGAAATGACAGTAGCTTGTTGTGAGGAGAAAGTGGAAGTCTTTGAAAAAAATTTGGAAAATACTTCTGACTACCCCTCACCAG
The DNA here is from genome assembly GCA_963978895.1 of Erpobdella octoculata. NCBI lineage: Eukaryota > Metazoa > Annelida > Clitellata > Hirudinida > Erpobdellidae > Erpobdella > Erpobdella octoculata. Next base: position 36,758,026 of record OZ022238.1, on the reverse strand, counting down.
TCATCAGCTTTCTTGAAGAGAATGTGAAAAATTTCTGCACCTCTCACGAATTTTTGTATCCACCACTGGGTATAAGAAGGGTGAATGATTTAATCATATTGCAGGGGCAAGTACAGGATTAGTAAAAAAAGATGTCCATAATGGGGTGTGTAGAATTTTGTTTTATTTTTGTGTAATAAATAATAATAACTTTGATGTAGACAGCTGTGACAGAATCAACATTGTATCAATATCACTATACCATTAATAGGGTAAAGTTCCATGAGTTCGCTGATTGCGTTTTGGCACAGAAAACAGCAAAACTTTGGACCAACAGTGATACACAATTTATTATTCTGCATTTACTGGTAAATCTAGCATCGAGCTCAGATATAAAATTGTCTACACGCACATAAAGGATTCCAAGATGCGTTAAATCATCACGAGGTTAAGTAAAGTTAAAATTAACAATTTATATAATATACTCTAGGTGAAAAAAAAATTAAATTTTGGAAATCAAGGGGGGGGGGGCAAATTGTCTAAACACGCCAGAAGGATTGAATCATCACAAGGTTGAGTAAAGTTAAAATTAAAAAATATATATAGTAAACTATAGGTAAAAAATTTCAAATTTCAAAAATCAGGGGGGGGGGGGCAGGAAATTCCCCCTCCCGCAATTTACGTTCCTGTGCTTAACCAAATAAGCATCGTTTTAAATATTTCATTCAAGAAGTAATCAGCTCCAAATATTTCACTTTATTAAATCTACAATAAAACACTTCTGTGTCGCATCAAATGATACAAAAACTCTTCAAAAGTTTAATTATATTTACATGCCATCTTGTAACAAAGTGCTAATAGTTAAAACATATATTACAAATGTATGTTTCATCTAAGACAACATAACATAAGAAAAGCTTTAGTTCAACACAAAAAAATCATTTCATATTCAATAACATTTGAAAACATTTACACTTTCCAGCTCAGAAACACCTGCTACAAAAATGACAACATGCAAAAGATTTTTCTGAATAATCAATATAAAACTTCGTTTCTTGAAATTTCTATTTCTTACATTCATTAATAAATAAATTTCATAAAGCAAACAACTTCAAAATCCTTTTTACAACATAACAGTACCTACCCTACACATTTATATAACCAGAGCCAGATTCAGGGAGACCCAAGGGGTCCGGGCCCTGGGCCACCCACCAAAAGGGCCTCCCACCAGAAATAAAACAAAAACAAAAACAAAATATGTCGATGCGCTTTCAAAACGAGCAGCCTTTGAGGAAACTATCAATATGGTGTCAGGATAAGAATCATCAGAGTCAAATGTTGGGCAATACTTACATTATAATAAGATAGAGTGTTAAATACCTTTAAATTGAATAATACATTTATTCACCACAATATAATTAAAATTGGACTACAAAAAATTATGAGTGCGAATATCTACAAGGGTAAAGGAGATGCTCTGGAATGTGGTTCATACAGAGGAATCAGGTTGTTAGAACATGTGATGAAGATCCTGGAGAGGGTGGTGGATGCCAGAGTGAGGAGGATTGTCAAGATTGATGACATGAAGCACGGGTTTATGGCAGGAAAGGGAACTACAGATGCTATCTTCATAGTTCGTCAGCTTCAAGAAAAGTATGGGGTAAAGAATAAAGACCTGTGGATGGCATTTATTGACCTTGAAAAAGCATTTGACAAAGTCCCCAGAGAGGTCTTGTGGTGGGCTCTCAGAAGTGTAGGTGTGGACGAATGACTGATTTCTGTGATAGGAGCCATGTATGCAGATACATCAACAATGATGAAGTTGAATTATAAAGTGAGCAAGGGGTTTGCTGTGAAAGTTTGGGTTCATCAAGGCTCTGTTCTCAGTCCGTTGTTATTCATCATTGTGTTAGAGGCATTATCCAGGACATTCAGAAGTGGCCTACCTATGGAGCTATTGTATGCAGATGATCTGGTTCTGCTGGCATACTCAGAAGAAATGTTAGTTGAGAAGATAAAGAAATGGACAACAGGTTTGGAAGAGAAAGAACTTAGAGTAAATCTGGGCAAAACTAAAGTCATGAGATGTCGAGATGCTACTTTGGATCAACCGGCTAAGTCAGGAGAGTACCCGTGTGGGGTGTGTAGCAGAGGAATAGGTTCAAACTCCATCAAATGCACTTCATGCCATGCATGGGTACATAGGAAGTGCAGCAAGATTAAGGGCAAACTCAAAGAAACTAGTGACTTCTGCTGTGCAAAATGCCAAGGAGGAAATCTTGTGAGTCCTGATGTGCTGCAACAAATATCACTGGGAGAGGGTCAGAATTTGGAATGTGTTAACAGATTCTACTACCTGGAGGATATGATTGCAGCAGGAGGTGGAGCTGGAGAAGCATCTAGAGCAAGAGTTAGATGTGTGTGGTCAAAGTTCAGGAAGTTGGCTCCAATCTTAACCTCAAGAGGAGCATCGCTAAAAGTTAAAGGTCAAGTTTACCAAACTTGCATACAGATGGTGCTGGTATATGGCAGTGAGAGCTGGCCAGTGAAGGCAGAGAATTTGTACCACATGTAAAGAACAGAACGGATGATGTGTGGTGTGAATCTTAGGGCTGGGATGGTGCAGGATAGAGATGAATGGAGGCACCAAATTGGAAGGAACTGTCCAACCCATGCTAGCACAGAAAAAAACGGACGTAAAACCGGAAAAGAAAGAAGAAAAGAAGAAGAATTAGTAAACCAATTTCCAAGTTTCATATCTGAGCATAAAATCTGGTAAGTCTTGAAAATTAATTGTTTGTAGCATTACTTTTTATTTGTTTTTTAACTTAAAAACTGAATTTTTAAAAAATTAAAAACTATCTTAAAATTAGTATAAAGTTAATGGATATAAGTTATGTTTTTCCTGGTGTTGAAAAACGCTTAAAAGTCTTCATTTAAATCCATTATGTTAATTTCGCTGCTGGTCTTGCTTGCTTGAATTTTTGCCAACCTTGAAAGTGAAAATTAGCTAACTTCTCCTCATCCAATCAAGCTGAAATTTGAAATATATGACAATGCATTCTAATAAAGTTTTAAAATTTTTTGAAAAAAATGTTTGTAATTAAAAATAATAATTATATATGTTTTAAACCAAAAACAAATCAAATACAATTAAATAAATTTTTGCATATATAAATTCAATAAATGTCATTTTAAAAGAAAAATTTGCAATAAGTGAAAAGCCGGCAAATCTTGAAATATAAGGAATTTGTGAAAAAAACCTCGTTTTTACGGCTTATTGTTAAATCCCTTAATTTTTTTTAGACAATTTATATTGCGCCGTGGGCAACAGAAGCCGTTTAAAGGGCGCTTTAAAATGTTGGCAACTTGCAGATAAGACTAACGCGTATGCAATGTTTTACAGCGCCGCTCAGCCCCGCACACTACTCGCTAGCTCCACAAGTGCACAAAGGACTTTAACCTCCAACTGAAGTTGGTACTCATTTATTGACCACTAAAGGATGAAACGCTGAGTAGACGTGAGCACATGCAAATTAGTGAGCTCAAGGAAATTACGTGCCAGGACCGGGAGTCAAACCCACGTCCTCCGACTTTCAAAGTCAGTGTCTATACCACTAGACCAACACGTCCCACAATTATATTAACTTTACTGGCGGTCTTGCTCACTTGCTTCTTTGATTACTTGCTTGAATATTTGCAAACCTTGAAATTGAAAATAAACTTACTTTTTGTCATCCAATCAAGCTGAAATTTGAAATATTGGCTCGCTCCTCATGACAATGCATTTTTTGAAGTTTAAAAGTTATTTGTAAAAAAAATTTGTAATTAAAAATAATATGTATGTATGTATGTATTAACATGGATACTAGCCAATTCGTCGCAGGGTACATTTTTGTCGCGACATTGCGACGAAAATTCCCAGCTTGCAACGAAACGGCCCAGAACGCGACGAAACGGCCGACCTTTGCGATGAAATGTCTAACAATTCCGGCGGGCAGTATTCGGCATGGCGAAACAGATGGCCACTCTATTGATAAAGACCACTAGACCGACGAATGCAATGGGAATTTCGCAATCTGCACGAGCCATGTCAGCACAACAGGTTGCTGCACGCTTCCTACCGTTGCAACTGGTTGTATTTATGCCATGTTGCAATACCAGACAAAGGTGTCGGATTAAATGGAAGTCGTTTCGTTATATTTGCCAGGGGAATTTGATTTTTATCGCTACGCGGCCCTATAATTCTAAAACCATATAAGTTGCTAATTAGCCTTAAATTTCTAGAGTACAGTCATAATTTAAATTAAATTGAGAATATTAAAAAGAAAACCAAATTAACAGCCCATTTATTAAAAACTTTGTAATTCAAATAACACAAAATCATAATAATAATCATTTATTGTTCAATTTTAACGAGTTCGTTAGCTGACTATGCAGCTGAATTGAATCAATTTTTTTTTTGAAAAATTAAGATAGAGTTTGTTGAGTTCTTCTTCAAACTCTTTGGTAACTCTTCTTTGAGCTTTTTGAACCTGATTCAAGCTCACAAACTGCTCGTTTAGAGCTATGGTTAGTGCCTCCTTTTCTAAAACTGGACACAAAGCATAAAGGCTTGTGTTGTGGTTGGCCATTTGCTTTAAGCCATTGTTCCATCCTTCCAGGTCGTTGTTGGTTGTGCTTGTTAACCAGTCTAGAAACAAATTTACTGAGTTAAAGCAAATAAACAAACTAAGCAGAAAATGGTTTGACTCTTAAGTACCTTTTCAGTGAGGTGTAGTTTGGAAGAACGGATGCATCGGCATTATGTTCCAACAAGGATTCCATAATTATTTGTTTGGATCCTATGTGTGGTTGAGCTTTGCCTTTTTCGATAATAGCCGATCTGATGTTTTTCTGTTCTGGGATAGATAGGTTTGGCAGGCAAGTATGGAACTGTGAGCACTTGTAGTTAGAGCCAGTTTGAATAACTCTTCCTCTGCACGCTGATAAAATAATAATATTAATTAACATGTTCAAGGACTTACGCTTAGTTAATCATTGACTTACTTTCACTGTTTTTCGAAGATTTCGATCGATTGACACACGTCCCAAATACTTTGTCGTTTTTTTCATCCGTCCTTTCAACAGTCAGCGCAAATCCACGTGAGTCATACAACATTTTAAATTATGACTATACTCTAGAAATTTGAGGCTAATTAGCAACTTATATAGTTTTAGAATTATAGGGCCGCGTAGCGATAAAAATCAAATTCCCCTGGCGAATATAACAAAACGACTTCCATTTAATCCGACACCTTTGTCTGATATTGCAACATGGCATAAAAAAACAGTAGAAAGCGTGCAGCAACCTGTTGTGCTGACATGGTTCGTGCAGATTGCGGAATTCCCATTGCATTCGGCAGTCTAGTGGTCTTTATCAATAGAGTGGCCATCTTTTTCGCCATGCAGCGGAATACTGCCCGCCGGTATTGTTAGACATTTCGTCGCAAAGGTCGGCAGTTTCGTCGCGTTCTGGGAATTTTCGTCGCAATGTCGTTATGAAAATGTACCCTGTGACGAAACGGCTTTGCGACGAATTGGCCTGCACCCTATTAACATAAGGGTGCTAATTCGTATTGATAATACCACAGTAGCGCCGGGAACGGTTAGTGCATATGGGATCACACAGTCTTACCTACCACCCGCACATGTCTCCGAAATCGGAAAGTGCTGAACCCTATTACACCCAGTCGTGAAACTGGTACTCATTTATCGACCAGTGAAGGATGAAAGGCTGAGTTGGCCTGAGCAGTGTGAGTGAATTCCTTGCTCAACTGAATTACGCCTCGCCGTGACTGAGATTTGAACCCAGGATGGCATGGTGATAGCATAACTACTTTCACCACTGTGCTACTGCGCCTCTATGTAATTATTAAGCTTCTGCGTCCCGTTATTTTTTTGGAACGATACAATACGATTTCTGAAATTTGTCTCAAATTAAACGATATGATACGAGACGCCTCGATCAATAACGAGGCGATTTCAATACGATACGATACGATATCGGGATCTCGACTGAAGTGGAAATTTTGTCTCGAATAAAACGAGATAACATAGAATGATGAACTATACGCAACAGACAATATTAATAACTACATTAAAGGAATTCATTGAAAAAAATATTTAAATATTAAAAAATTTACAAAAATTTACAAAATTTATTTGTTTTTTAAAACTTGAAATGAGTTTCATTCGTTTAGTTTCGGTAAATCTATTTGTCTAAATTACTAAATTTAGACTCTAAATGATGACAAACGCAAGAAAGTACCTGTATGCAAGAATTAAGAAAGTGAAGAAAACCCAGCGGGTTTATTTATAGGCGATGGCGAATCCGGTTGGCAAGAAAGAAGCTGAGAAAGTTTCGAATTCCAGCTGCAGACGACGTGCACACTACAGGTGGCACACACATACTCACATACAACCAAGAATATAATCGAGATTATAAAGATATATTTTAGATGAGCTACTATTACGGTCAATTACGGATATCGAAACACTAAAATAATCATTCCAATTCTATGTAACAAATTTGAAAAAATAAGTTTATGAAACAGACTAAACCAAAACATAAACATAGAATGATCATTACTATTACATTACTCATTATTCTCATTAATAATAATAGTAATTGATGTCAGCGATTACGATTGCCTTGTAGTATGCAGAGGTCGATTAGCAGCCTAAGAGGGGCATGTCTTTAAAAAAGATATAGAACAGAGGCGAGCTGGTTTCATATATGTATATATATATATATATATATATATATATATATATATATATATATATATATATATATATATATATATATATTGAAATATGCTGCCGGTTCCCAGACTAAAAATAGTAAATAATGGGGCTACAGGCTGTCAGGAAAACCGAATTTAAAGTGGGGATTATAATAGATATAAACTTCTGTCAATAGGTAGATTATTTAATCAATGTTGATGAATCAATTGCAAATATTCACAGTTGTGACAATCGTTAATTAAATATGTAAGACTTTCGTTATTTATTGAAAAATAATTTTTAAAAATCTCGGTATTTGTTTAGAGACTTTATACGAGAACCAAATTTAAGTCTCACTATTTTATTTCGATACGAGACTTCTTCCGCAGGCTGTATTGTTTCAATGGCGATACGGGATCTCCCGTATCGTTTTGAAATCTCGATTGATTTCGAGATAACGATATCGGGACGCAGATGCTTAGTAATTATCTATATTTCAAAACAAAAACGAATCAAATAGAATTACATAGATGTTTACAAATACAAATTCAAAAAATATTGTTTTAATGAAAATTTTTTGCAATACCTGAAAAAAACCTAGTTTTTATGGCTTATTTGTTGATAATTTTATTATGTGATTTTGAATTATATTGTAGCATTGAAAGAATATTCCCAGTTGGTATTTAGCATGTGTATTTGTCTAAAAAAACACTTTAGACACATTTCTAACTAAAAATGTTTAATTTAAATATTAGGTGTATGCAATAATGAGAGTTGGAAAGAGGGCCTACTTTCCAAGTGTGCCTCGGGCCTCCCACCAGCTTAATCCGGCTATGCATATAATTACATTTACAACTGCGTGTACATTAGATTTAGTGTGTCATCATTTTTAATCAAAACTTTTGAAGCTTGGAGTAAAAGTATAATAGAAAATTTGTAAAAGTTTAATAGAGAATTTATAAAAGTATAATGGAGAATTTGGAACGGATAAGAAAACCTACATAAGTTCACGTAAGATGTGCAAAATTTACCTAAAGACTAAAAAAAGCAAAATAAAAATATATAAAAAACATTTAAAACAAGTGAACCGTAAAAAAACTTTGTTTATTAAACATCTTTTATATATTTGAAATAGAATGATACAATTTAATGCAAATATTTTTTATGAAGATATATGTCTATAATATATATATTAAGCATCTGCGTCCCGATATCGTTATCTCGAATTCAATCGAGATTTCAAAACGATACGGGAGATCCCGTATCGCCATTGAAACGATACAGCCTGCGGAAGAAGTCTCGTATCTATATAATTAGCGATACTTAAAATTTCCTTCCCGATTAAAATCCCGAAAAATATCGAGATTTTTAACAAATATTTTCCAATAAATAACGAAAGTCATACATATTTAATTAACGATTGTCACAACTGTGAATATTTGCAATTGATTCATCAACATTGATTAATTAATCTACCTATTGACAGAAGTTTATAACTATTATCATCCCCACTTTAAATTTGGTTTTCCAGACAGCCTGTAGCCCCATTATTTACTATTTTTAGTCTGGGAACCGGCAGCAAAAAAGCCACGCTCCTCTTAGGCTGCTAGTCGAGCTCTGCATACTACTGATACTACAAGCCCTACAAGGCAATCGTACTCGCTGACATCGATGACTATTATTATTAATGAGAATAATGAGTAATGTAATAGTAATGATCATTCTATGTTTATGTTTTGGTTTAGTCTGTTTCATAAACTTATTTTTTCAAATTTGTTACATAGAATTGGAATGATTATTTTAGTGTTTCGATATCCGTAATTGACCGTAATAGTAGCTCATCTAAGATATATCTTTATAATCTCGATGATATTCTTGGTTGTGTGTGAGTATGTGTGTGCCACCTGTAGTGTGCACGACAGTGCCGTAGCCCGTATCGTCTGCAGCTGGAATTCGAAACTTTCTCAGCTTCTTTCTTGCTATTGCTGCTAACCGCATTCGCCATCGCCTATAAATAAACACGCTGGGTTTTTTTTCACTTTCTTAATTCTTGCATAGAGGCACTTCCTTGTGTTTGTCATCATTATCATGCCGCGTCACCGGGGTCAAATCTGGGAGTACTTTGAGGAAGGGACGGTCACGCAGAAAGTCAATGACAAGGATGTAGAAGTAAATCTTGCCAGATGCAAAGACTGCGGGAAACAGTATCATTTTAATTTAATCTTAGTAATCTAGTAATCTCAGTAATCTGCAATCTATTTCTATCTCCATTGGTTTTGCCACTTTCACTATTGAATTGCCTAAAAATGTCGTTCTTTTGGTGTGCTAGAAGGTTTTCTACTTTTCAATTACTTGAAAAAATAATTTAATTTTTTTTTCATCGGAAAGTAAAATCATTTAATTAAATTGATAAACTACCGCATAATGCGTACTAAATAAAGTAAATAAATACTTACTATCGGCGGTAGTGTTTTATTTAGAATCTAAATTAAGAAAAATATATGTACCGAAACTAAACAAATTAAACTTATTTCAAGTTGTAAAAAAAATTAAATTTGGTAAATTTTTATAAATTTTTCAATATTTATTAATTTTTTTCAATGAATTTCCACTTCAGTCGAGATATCGTATCGTATCGTATCGATATCGTATCGTTATTGTTCGAGGCGTCTTGTATCGTATCGTTTAATTCGAGGCAAATTTCAGAAATCGTATCGTATCGTTCCAAAAAAATAACGGGACGCAGAAGCTTAATATATATATATAAACATGGAATAAAGTATTTTTTTTATGAAGATATAAGTCTATAATATTTATAAACATGGAATACAGTATTCTAAATATTATATAAATGAAAAAAATATTTTAGTGTTAAATTATTATCTGCAATCATGAAAAAAATCTGATTATTAATAATTTTAATAAAATTGGTATAAAACCAATATTCCATTATAAATAAAAAATCTTAATATATATGAATGATCGAATCGACGTCAAAAACTTCAGATCGATGGGAATACGCAAAATGGTTAAAAGTGGAATTCTAAATTTGTTGTCTTTCAATGAAATACACAATGACGTAATTATGCATAGATTTTTTTTAATCTGAGCATTTAAATAAAGGATCAAAGAAGTGTGACCATCTCAAAATTAATGTTTGTTCCTCTAAAGTCTATGGACCAAGTTTCACATCGATTGGATGACGGGATAAGGGTTTGTGTTCACTCAGACAGAGAGAAAGACAGAAAGACAAAAAAAGCTAAGTTAATATAAAGAATGAAAAAATACACTTTTACTTCTAAATGAACTAACAAGGAAAAAATAATTTCTTTTCTGTTATCCGATTATATCTCTTAAACAGTTTGACGAAGTATAAAAGTGTGGGACATTCATTTTATATGTTTCTATAACTGATAGAGTTTGTAAACATATCTACAGTATAGTGCAAATAAAGCATCATTCGTACACCCAACTTCTGTAGGCCATGCCGTCTCATCTCGATGCATGAACTTCAAATCAATATTTCTTCACAAATCTAACTTGTACTACAAAAAGATGCATATATATTTTTTCTTTCATAACATATTGAATTATTATAAAATAAAAATTTAATCTAGTTCGACTGCCTATGCTATGCATTATCAAATTTCTGTTTGCAAAGCTTATCTGAAGGAAACAAGTGCCACTTATGTTTCAATGTTATCTTTTGAAGAGTTTAAGTATTTGTGTTAAATTTGTGTGTTTTTATTAAGTTGCATCTTAAAATAACATTTATTACCCGTGTTTCTATAGATGTCATAATATCCCGTATTTGTATAGATGTTATAATATTCCTTGTTTATATAGATGTATGAAGTGTGGAATAATATTATAATATCCTATGTTTATATAGATGTATGAAGTGTGGAATAATATTATAATATCCTATCTTTATATAGATGTATGAAGTGTGGAATAATATTGTAATATCCTATGTTTATATAGATGTATAAAGTGTGGAATAATATTATAATATCCTATGTTTATATAGATGTATGAAGTGTGGAATAATATTATAATATCCTATCTTTATATAGATGTATGAAGTGTGGAATAATATTGTAATATCCTATGTTAACATAGATGTATAAAATGTGAAATATTAATTATTTTATATAATAAAGTAACCAACTTGAAATCTCTTCTTATAAATATTCCATACATCTACATAAACATGAGATATGATAATAAAAATAATAAAAATAAAAAAAATGTTTAAAAACAATGCTTATATACAAATGTACTAAAAACTTAAAAATAATATTTAAGTGTAAGTTATCAAATTTTTTGAACCAAACTTTCTGTTCGGAAGATAAAAGCTTTGGGCAAATGTCGAACATATATATAGAGAGAGAGATTAACGCCCAACACTTTTATCTTCCCAACGGAAAGTTTGGTTAAAAAAATTTGATAACTTACATTTAAATAAAAAATTTAAAATAAGTAGCGCACAACTAACCAAATTCCAAACAAAGAGAGCAGTGTTAGCAGCAGTGTATGCCAGCCAGATCATGGCAACAAAAAACAACTTGGTGATTGGAAGATTAGTGCAATTGATTGCCATTCCTTTGACCACAAGAAGAAGCAACAGCATGAATGAACTTTGAGCCAAAAGGTCAAAAAACTTTCCGACCGTCTCCAGTTTTTCCATTCCGACTCCATCTTTCGAGAAAGTTAAAAAATGAATGAAATTGAAAATTATTCCAACAAACTCCAGCAGAATACAAACAAACAAAAGAGAGGCAACTGTGTGTTTCTTAATCCACAATGCATACAGCTGGACAGGAATAAGAAAAAGATAAAGAACTAGAAATACAAGATATATTTCTAATACATCAAAATGTTCTATGGAAAACTGATGCTCAAAAACATTTGACTCTTTCCTTTCAGGAGATCCATTGACAAACCATATGTCATAAATAAGTTCCATGGAAGGCCCACTTTTGGAATCCGTCCACGAACACGACCGGTTTCGATGGCAGGCAACCATGCTTATGTACCAGTATCTGAAATAAAAGGTTTATGTTAATAGCATTAAAATTATTGGTGGAAATAAATCCAAACAATAGCTCCAGCAAAGTGAAATAATCTAGAACTTTGACCTATGACTTTGTCATGTTGAACATTACAGTAATTTCTCGCCTCACATTTTTCTAAAAAAAATTGTTTAAAGTTTGCTTTTTAAACCATAAGCTGGCCTCACACTGAGACCAATTAAAATAATAAAAAATAGAATTTTTTTTTAAACAACGCTTATATACAAATGTACCAAAAGCTTACAAATAATATTTAGGTGTACATAAAAAATGTTTTTTAACCAAACTTTCCATTTGGAGGATAAAAGCGTTGGGCATTATATATATATATATATATATATATATATATTAATGTAAAATTACTGGTTTGATGATCAACTTCCTATTGATAAACCTTAACGGATTCAGAACATTTATTAGGACATTAATTATTTATTTATTAATAGACCAGAAGGTATAAATAGCCTTATCAAAGCTTCATTTATTATTTTCCAATAAAACTGCAAAACCATTCTATTGAGCCCGGTATACGATTTGGTGATATCGTAACATTGGTGTCAGAATTGGGATACAAGAATGGTTTTGAAATCATTGGATGAGCTTTGGGCGAGTGAAATGAAAGACGAGCTGGAGAAACGTGGCAGGTAAAAAGGACGAACTTATGGATCGCCTCTTAGCCGCGTTAGTGAATGAAGGCTATGGGCCTGACGACGATAAATATTCGTTCGATATTGACGAGGAAGCTGTGGTTAGGAGGAGAAAATTGAAAAACAAATTGCTGGAAGAAGAAAGACAACAAGCGAGAGAAAACATGGCAGCACAGGGGAAGACAGGAGAAGGAATGATTCTTGGCCACGAAAACAAAGTAGCAGCAGCCGGTACAACTGTTGAGAGTTTGGTTGCAGGGTTGGCTGAGGCAGTGGTGGACACGGTTCTGGACCAGCGGGTTGCTGGTGATGTGGGTTGCTGCGGCGAAACCCAATTTGAACTGGAGTCCACCAGCTGTGTCTCAGAGCATGTGACGGATGACAGCCGTACAGACTGCACAAGTCAGGTGGGTCATGATGATGAGCCTGTCAAAGACGGTCATGATAAGGAACCTTGCAAAGAAGCTCAAGATGAACCATGCAAAGATGGTGACAGTGATACAGTCGGTTTGGACGTCGAAAACAAAACTAAAGAAGATGAGAAGAATGTTGAAAACGAAATGCAAAACGATGAGGATGAAAGTGACAGACAGACAGAGAAACAAACAAACTGACACTCATATATATATATATATATATATATATATATATATATATATACAGTAAAGTAAAGTAAAGTAAAGTAAAGTAACATGGTTTAGAGTGGTTCAGAAGGCTGAAGCCTGTGTGAGAACCACTACAACATTTAGAGGCAGTTGTTTATGGTGCGTGCCTCCCCACACCCCCTGCGGACGCTGATGACGCGGTGAGATTCGAACCGCCGACCTTTAGGCCAACAGGCGAACGCTTTACCACATGACCACCAGCGCCAGCATATACAGTGTTGGGTAAAATCATTTTTGAAATGATTTGAAATCAAAATCAAAATCATCAGGAAAAATATGATTTCAAATCAAAATCAAAATCATTAATTATGAAATGATTTCAAATCAAAATCACTTTTAAAAATGATTTCAAATCAAAATCAAAATCTTTTTATAAATAAATTATTATTACACGGTATGGTTTAATTTGACATAATTTTGTCTATTAAATTATGTTTTTAACACAATTTGATCTAAAATCACTTAAACAATGAAATGTGACTAAAGTTTATTCATCTTCAAAAGCAACAATTTCTCAAACATTGAATCAGTCAATCTATTTCTTCTGGGAGTTTCAATTAAACCAGCAGAACTGAATAATCTTTCGACAGGAGCTGACGAAGGCAGTGTTGTATTATATCGAATGAACACTTTTTTAATCAATTCATTCGAACTAAAAATGGCAAAAGAGCTGTCTACATCTGATAAATAGTTTATCATTTTTATCTTAATGTTGTTGACATTGTCAGAGGTACTGATAGTCTGTGAAGAACACTGGTCATCATAGTAGCCGTAGTCATTATCAAGTTCCATGTTTTGACTTTCAAGTCCATCGGCAGAAGCTGACACAGATGTGATGCTCATCCTTTAAATATTCAAATTAACAATTAAGCAACTTTATTTTCAAGTTATACAGAATAATCTTGCTACCTTAAGTGACTAGGCAACACAAAATTAAAATTAACATAATTTATATTTTTATGTTATTATCATAAGAATCAGGTAAACTTTAATAAAATACTATAAATATTTAAAAAGAAGCACTAACCCAATTATGGTTTCCAAGAAACACTTGCTGACATCATCGCGAAGTTCTGGGGGCACCCATTTCAATTTGTACATGGGATGAGAAACCGATGCTAGAACAGCCTCTTTCACGGCCACATCAGACAAATCCAATGCCAAATAATTTTTAAAACGAGACCCAATACCATTTAATAATGCAAGAATTAAAGGTTGACAATATTGCAAGTTTTCATTCGACAATCGATTCAATTTCAGTCTAAGTTGGATCAATTTTGGCAACAACATGCCAAGAAAACATTCACGATCCCCTTGTAATTGGTCCAGAGTATTGGCAAGTGGCTCCATTGTCCTGCAATATTCTTTTAAAAAATCCACCTCTGACCGAACAAACTTTGGTAACTTAAGGGTTTCACATATTAAACCTAGTTTGTCACTCACCTTAAGTAGCTTGCAAACAGAATCAAACTTTGAATTCCAGCGTGTTGGACATGGGACTTTCAATTGATGCCCATCACATAACCTCGCAACAGCATCTGATGCTTTGCTACTACGTCTAACAGCGTTCCAGATAGCTTGGCATTTTCCAAAGCTAACGTGACTCATTTTACTATATCGAGAACCCATTCCTTTGTCAGCATCTGTTGTGGCTACCAGATTAAGTGTGTGACACACACATTTTTGATGCCTTGGTAATTGAATAAGTGTTGTCTGACTATCGCAGTCTTTTCCTCCATTCAAAACTTCATCAAAATTAAGATGGGTTATCACATCTTCGTCTTCCTCATCATCACTCTCTTCATTAGTGGCATAAAATTCATTAAATGCCTTTTTAAAATTGCTGGCATTGTCAGTAACCGTGCTCACAACTTTACCGGTATCCAGGTCAAACTGTCCGAAGCACTCATGAATCATTTCAGCAATGCGGTCAAAGGTGTGACTACCAGTAAACCGTCTACATGCTAAAGCTGCAGATTTTCTCCATAACTCAGGAGTGATCCAGTGAATGGTCATGCCCATATAGCTCCTGTTGTTGGTTGTCCAAATATCAGCAGTGGTGCAGACAAATTCACTTGCAGCTAAGCTTTCCTTCAACAAGCTCAGCATTGACTGGTACTTATTTCTAATGTGCCCCGAAAGAGTTTTTCTTGTCATCACAGTGACAGAAGGAGCCAAGCCTGTAACTAGAGCTATAAATGAAGCTTTTTCGACCGTTCGCAATGGACACATTCCTTCAATTATATAATTTGTCACTAGACTATTAACCTCATTTTGTGAAGTGAGGGGCTGTGATGATCCAAAATTCAACTGCATTTGAGTTTTCGGCTTCTTTCGGGGAGCCGATGATGATGGACTGACGGAACGTTTTCTTTTACTGGTAGACGCATTATTTTTGTACGCACAGTACTGTGCAAGAAGCGAATGATGCTTTAACTGAAAGAGTACCGAAATACATTTATTAGCTATGGTTTATTATCAAATATCCAAATAACAAAATATTTAAAATTATCATGGTTTCCTAGCATATTAAAAATCTTATACAGTTTATAATGGTAAAACCATAATTTCCTACCATATTAAGATAGCAAGGTATTTGATTTAAAAACTGTGTGGTAGGAAAGTACGGTTTTACTGTATCTATCATAGTATAATTATAGCACGTTACCTTCAAATGACGAAGAAAATTTGTAGTTGCACGTTTTGATCCTGAAATCGACTTAGCGCAATTAACACACTTAGCTACCACTATGTCACCTTTCTCGCTAGTTATTTAAAAAAATTTACCATTAAGTAACGAAGGCAAATTACACATCGTTACGCTGTTCAAATCGCAATCTATACTATCGGCCATGATGTTAAAAAATATTCGTATAAGTTACCGCTCGAAGCGATTGATGGCTTGGCATAGAAATAGCAGCATAGAAAAAATATTTTATGATTTTGATTTTCGAATATTAAAATAAAATCGAAAATCGTCAAAAAATGATTTCAAATCAAAATCATAATTAAATTTTACAAAATGATTTCAAATCAAAAATCAAAAATCAATATTTTGATTTGAAATCGTGATTTCAAATCATATGATTTCAAATCCTACCCAACACTGTATATATATATATATATATATATATATATATATATATGTATATATATATATATATGAGTGTCAGTTTGTTTGTTTCTCTGTCTGTCTGTTTGCCCTTTGTTTTTCCAAAATAACTTTTTTAAATAATTTGAAAAAATATTCTAAATAGCCATGGACCTATCCTCAGACCTATCAAATGTAAAAAAAAATCATAAAAATCGGTTCAGCCGTTTCTGAGAAGTTCAATTTCAAACACTATGACACGAGATTTATATATATATATATATATATATATATATATATATATATATATATATATATATATAGTAGGGAGTAACCGACTTTTGGTCCGGAGATCGGATATTGCCAATTAGTGCAAAATTCCGATTAATCGGAATCGGCAACATTAGGTTAACCGATTCCGACTTTGTCATGTTTTTATTATACTGTCTTTCATGTTTTACCTTGTGCTTTCTAAAGTTGAATTTTCTATTGATGACAATGAAACGTTGCAAAGTCAAATGTCGAGAATACAAGAACTACATGCACAGGAGGATGCACTATGCATAAATTTTGTTTTTGAAGTTTATTAGTAGTAGGAAACGTGGGTTATTAAACCAGGAAATCGTTTTTATGCGTAAAGGGCTTAACATCTCGCTAATTAAACGTCGGTTGGTGAATACGGCCCCAGCTGTTACTTCAATTGCTATAAAATAAGCAAAACAAACACTTGTGTATCCAATTCTGTGATATAAAATTTGTCTACTCGTACACTACTATAATTAATTTAAATATTATTATAATTCGAAATAGTTAATAATGGCGCAAAGAAACAACATTTGAAAATTTTTTGAAATCAATGCGATTGACAAATCGAGGGCCAACTGTTTAGTTTGCAATGAAAAACTAAAATGAGGAGGAAGCGATGCGTGCACTTTTGGTACGAGTGGATTGATTACACATCTGAAAACAAGACACCCAGACAATCTTTCTAAATATTCTGGAATCTGTGAAAATGACAAGAAACAAAAAGCAGAAGACGAATTGAAAGCTGACAAAAAAGCAAAAACCGTCCTGTGTACCCACCAAAATAGTTTTCAGAAGTATCGGCAAACCTTTTCGTTGATGTGAAATTTTTCATATTAGAGATTGCCGATTAATCGGACCGAAACCGGAATCGGCAAATTTTTTAACCAAAAATCGGCAAAAAATTGAAATCGGTTACTCCCTAATATATATATATATATATATATATATATATATATATATATATATATCATATCATATCGTAGTCTAATGTTAAGTAGCTCCGAAAGACTGGGACTTCTAGCCATCCTTTTTTGGGGATGGTCGGTGGCTCAGTTGGTAAGAGCGCTTGCATTTAGGCAAGGCGGTGTTGCCGTAGACACGTGGGTTCGATTCCTAGTAGAGTCTTACAAATATTTGCGTTACTTGTGGTGACAGTTAGTCATCCTATTTGTGGCCTCTCGAAACATTTCAACGCAATGTTTCACTTCATAAATTACCTATCTGGCAGCAGTCTAGTTGTCGAACCGAAATAAGGAGTTCTGAGCCTATCATAGTCGTAGTCTAATGTTAAGTAGCTCCGAAAGACTGGGACTTCTAGCCATCCTTTTTTGGGGATGGTCGGTGGCTCAGTTGGTAAGAGCGCTTGCATTTAGGCAAGGCGGTGTTGCCGTAGACACGTGGGTTCGATTCCTAGTAGAGTCTTACAAATATTTGCGTTACTTGTGGTGACAGTTAGTCATCCTATTTGTGGCCTCTCGAAACATTTCAACGCAATGTTTCACTTCATAAATTACCTATCTGGCAGCAGTCTAGTTGTCGAACCGAAATAAGGAGTTCTGAGCCTATCATAGTCGTAGTCTAATGTTAAGTAGCTCCGAAAGACTGGGACTTCTAGCCATCCTTTTTTGGGGATGGTCGGTGGCTCAGTTGGTAAGAGCGCTTGCATTTAGGCAAGGCGGTGTTGCCGTAGACACGTGGGTTCGATTCCTAGTAGAGTCTTACAAATATTTGCGTTACTTGTGGTGACAGTTAGTCATCCTATTTGTGGCCTCTCGAAACATTTCAACGCAATGTTTCACTTCATAAAAAATATATATATATATATATATATATATATATATATATATATATATATATATATATATATATATATATATATATGAAGAGAACAAACCAGCCATTAATTCTAGAGCTTCAATTTTCCATCCAATGTTGGCGATCCTTCATCGACAAACTGTTTATTGGGTTTCTTGCGCATTGGTAATCGAGCTTATGCAACTGGCCTACCATTCTGACCTATGTTTAATTCCTAGCCGGGGTGGCCCCTAAAACCAGCGGGCGCCCAGGGCAAAATTCCCGCCAGCCCCCCCTTCTTGACGGCCTTGAAGACAGAACAGGACAAAGAATAAGCACAAGAATAAAAAATATATATAAATAATAAATAAACGAACGAGTCATGTTATGCGAGCTTCAGTTGAATCCTGTGCTCGCTTTGCTGCACAATAATCACGTTTTTTATCTGTTTAGTTTATTAACATATAAATAAATAAAATCAATTGAATAATGTATTGTCATCCGATATAAAGCTATGCTGAAAATTTCAGCTTCCTAGCTAGTTAAAAAGCTAGTTAAATTTTATTTGCAAGATTTTGCGTACAGAGAAAGCCACCAACAGAGATTGTAACCTAAATAAAAGTTTGTGAAAAAGGGGTGCCTCCAATGGTAAACTTTACCAAAAATTAATTATTTTTGTACTGATGGATCGCCTTACAAATTAAAAATCACCCAACATCCACATCAATAAAAGGATTCATGCCAAACCTTGGTTGCTCTTTATCTTGTACCTGAAAAGTGAACTGGCTACCATTTACAACATTATTTTGAAGTTCATCTCTGCAAAGTTTTCCTCTCTGACAAGGAATATATCTTATGATATCCTCTTGACCATCTTTGTTACAGTTACTGTCCCATGCAATTTTGTTTAATTCTTCAAACATAAATGAACATGCCTCTCTTTGTGGCCTTGTTCGGTTAGTGAAGAAATTGAGAAAATATTCACTGTCTAACACTACAAAAGCTATATCATCATGTGTGCTATTATTGCTTGTCAAACTTGTTATATTGCCGTAAATATACCCTCGCGTATGTGCAGCTTCATCCTTATCAGTCTGTTGAAAACCAAATTTAACTAAAAATTTATAAAAATCTGAAGTATTCCACTTCCCAGTCAAATGTAGAGCTGGAACGATTTCAATCCGTAGTTGAAACAAAACCAATAGTTTCAAACATATTGAGAACATTGCAGACGACATCACTAGCGCAAACAAATGCTGAACATGACTCAATAAACATCCATTACACTACCAATCTGATGAATCGATTTCAGTAAAACTTAAGTTTACATTTAACTTGTTTAAGTGCAGGAATAGGAATGGACAAAATAATTGCTTTATTTACTGATCTTTTCAAGCTTAACAATGGTAAAGCAATTTTAAACAAAAACTATAAACTATTGCATTTTTAAATTATTAAAAAAAATTGCATTCATAAACAAAAACCTAAAAGCATAGATATATATCTATGCCTAAAAGTCAAACTGAAAGACGGGATTAATGAAGTGGCTCAATTTTCGTCAATGGCTGCTTTGATTTGGTCAAATTATCCTAGATTATTAGTCAGTCAGTCAAGACATGTTCTTATATATATATATACTAGCTGACCCAGCAAACGTTGTCTTGCCTTATAAATTATTTTGGTTTTTTTATTAAAAGTTTAATGTACAAATTGTTAATTTAAAAAAATCAGTCTCGAGTGTACAATGTTTTTTGTCAGTTCATCTTTAGCCAACACAAACAAACTGGATGGTTTGCCCACGCGAGAACATGCCACGTATAATTGTCCGTGAGAAAAACATGGCGTGCCCAAATTTAAGCCACAAACAGACATCGTTTGGCCTCACGACTTATTGTCATTGTGAATGCCAATCTAATTGGAAATTGAATTCATTTGTATTCAATATGCACTTCTGTGTAAATTATTGGGATTCATGGCAGCAAAACATTTTCGCTTCGGAACTTGCCATTCAAAATGCTGGCTTCGACAATGTTTTTCATCAATTTTTTGATTACTAATCGCGTGCCATTGCACAGCCGCGGTGGGTTCAAATTCCGAAGTAGAGAATAACCGGAGATCCAACTTTAAGTTGTAGATGACGCGGTGACATGCCTGGCAAATCCAATGAGTTCAAAAACTCTGTTGGATAATTAACGGCTTCGCTGGTATCGCAATGTATCAATCGATTTGTATGACACCAATTCGCATGGTCGCTGCTATTGCCCTGGCGGTTTGCCGTGGAAATAATCGGTAAAATTGGTACTGAGCCGGCGGCAGTACCGCCGGTGAAATAATCGATAAAATTGCTACTGAGCCGGCATTCTCGCCGGTGAAATAATAGGTAAAATTGCTACTGAGCCGGCAGTACCGCCGGTGAAATAATCGGTAAAATTGCTACTGAGCCGGCATTCTCGCCGGTGAAATAATAGGTAAAATTGCTACTGAGCCGGCAGTACCGCCGGTGAAATAATCGGTAAAATTGCTAATGTGCCGGCCATATATATATGGTGCCGGCAGTACCATATATATAGAATGCTATTCTATATATATGGGCAGTACCCCCGTGCCAATAATCGGTAAAATTGCTACTGAGCCGGTAGTGCCGCCGTGGCAATAATTGCAGTTCAATTTTAAAGTTGCAGGTGATAATTTTGCAAATATTAATAAATGCGGTTGATAAAATTTTTATTAAATTAAATTCGATACACACACCATTTCGAGTTCCCATTAACCACCGGATCAAATGTTATCGAAAATAAACATTTCGTTTGAATAATTAGCACAGCCAGAGCCTTCAATCAATCGCATGCGACTAAAATGAATAATTAATGAGGTACGCAGAACTGAAGTGCGATAAAAATACTTGCGTGCCGGCATCGATGAATTGTATGTCATTTTTGTAATAATTTTTTTCTGATTATTTTGCAGGACCAAAGCGGTTTTTTTTTATAAAAATAATTTTTTATGAATAATTTGCAGAACCACGGTGGTTTTTTATAATTATTTTCTAATGAATATTTTTTAGGACAACCAAAATCGGCGACTAGGACTAGAATATTATGAGAACAGGCTTCTCAAATAGAGAAGAAATAGAGAGATGTTAAGAAGTTAGAGATAGAGTGGTATGCAAAAAAATAAAGGTGAACCAACTACGCCACTTGCTAGGAAAATAGAAGCTTTAGTGAGCTTGCAATAACAATAACAATAACAATAACAATAACAATAACAATAACAATAACAATAACAATAACAATAACAATAACAATAACAATAACAATAACAATAACAATAACAATAACAATAACAATAACAATAACAATAACAATAACAATAACAATAACAATAACAATAACAATAACAATAACAATAACAATAACAATAACAATAACAATAACAATGACAATGACAATGACAATGACAATGACAATGACAATGACAATGACAATGACAATGACAATGACAATGACAATGACAATGACAATGACAATGACAATGACAATGACAATGACAATGACAATGACAATGACAATGACAATGACAATGACAATGACAATGACGATGACGATGACGATGACGATGACGATGACGATAACGATAACGATAACGATAACGATAACGATAACGATAACGATAACGATAACGATAACGATAACGATAACGATAACGATAACGATAACGATAACGATAACGATAACGATAACGATAACGATAACGATAACGATAACGATAACGATAATGATAATGATAATGATAATGATAATGATAATGATAATAATAATAATAATAATAATAATAAAAACAAATGAAAACATTTTGTAACTGCCACGACAGTGGGTGCAAAAAAAAGCCCTGCTAGTTGGTTTTATTTATTTTCTGGCAAAAAATGCACCCACTGCAGGCAGCAGTAACACATAATCGTGTCCCCTATGTTTTCATCTCTTCGACACGTTCTACAGGTGTAGTTTGGATGCTCCTTCTTCGTTTTTACTGTAAAAATTGAATACATTAAAAATTAGTTTTCTGCTGTTTACTTGTAACACAATTTCAAAGTTATTTTAACTTACTTAATTCTAAAACTGTGGTCCACGCATCCACAGCAAACAGGGCTATGAACAATGGAAGATGTTCAGACACTTCCGGCTCTGTTATGGCTGTGAAGGGAGAATGTCAGCGACACCGAATTTTGCGATGACACCGACGCTTCGGTGTCATCGCCAAAAATTTGTTGTTAACGCGGCCCAGTCGGTGTTAACGCGTCCGAGTCGGTGTTAACGCGTCCGAGTCGGTGTTAACGCGTCCGAGTCGGTGTTAACGCGTCCGAGTCGGTGTTAACGTGTCCGAGTCGGTGTTAACGCGTCCGAGTCGGTGTTAACGCGTCCGAGTCGGTGTTAACGCCTCCGAGTCGGTGTTAACGCGTCCGAGTCGGTGTTAAAACGTCCGAGTCGGTGTTAACGCGTCCGAGTCGGTGTTAACGCGTCCGAGTCGGTGTTAACGCGTCCGAGTCGGTGTTAACGCCTCCGAGTCGGTGTTAACGCCTCCGAGTCGGTGTTAACGCGTCCGATTGGTGTTAACGCGTCCGAACCGGTGTTAACGCGTCCGAGTCGGTGTTAACGCGTCCGAGTCGGTGTTAACGCGTCCGAGTCGGTGTTAACGCGTCCGAGTCGGTGTTAACGCGTCCGAGTCGGTGTTAACGCGTCCGAGTCGGTGTTAACGCCTCCGAGTCCTGTCTCTGTATTTAACTTACGAACTGATATGACTTAAAGGTGCTTTTTAATCGTTCAAGCGACTGTAAAAATGTCGCTTGCATTAGATAGTGATTATTTGAATAAGAACTCATTAAAAATACTATATTTTGTCAAAGATTTGACATTATAGAAATATCAACGTATTATAAAATATCTATTTAGGTTAGAAAAGTTTAATTAAAGAATATGACAAAAAATTTCCGTAATTAAGTTTTTTATTTTCTAAAATAATAGTAATTTATTTTTATTATTATTTTTAATTAATAAAAAAATATTTAAATTATTGTTTTTACTTAATTATCTATATGTTTATCTAGGCAAGTTGACTAATGGTGATAGTTGTATCTAGTAGTAATTTAATTTGTGATAGTTTTCGACGGAGTTGTTGATTGTTAGCAGCGAAAAATGAAAAGCATCTGTGTTTGTTGTAACAAAATTGTTGCCGAGAATGTTCGGGTATTTTCTTGCAACATGTGTAAACGGAGGACGCACCTGAAGTGTGACAAAACAGTTACTTTGTCACAATATCAAAAAGCTGCAAAGGGTTAGTAAATAGTCGTTTTATTGCAACTGAAGGCAATTGTTCATAAAAATGTGTTTCCTAAACAGGAGAAATTGATATCGCTTTCAAATGTAAAATGTGCAAGCAGCTGGTAGTGAAAAAAGACAAGTAGAAATATATAAAGGTGTAAAAAAGTTTATGGCACTACCATATTTGCTTCGTGGAGAAATCCATATTGTATTTGAGACCCTTGATCTAGAAACACGAATATCAGCACTCAAAGTAAAATTTAGTTAAGATTAACGTTAAAATTTGTTGACTTGTTTTATATTTCCTTCTTATTTTTAGACATTAGCGGACTACATAGAAAAAAACTTGGATTAAAGGAAAATACAAAATATCAGAATGGAGCGTCTACCAGAGAGACAGTAAGACCAACAACGACATTGAGGCGTGGCATAGTGCCCTCAACAACCTAGTAGAGCGCAAGTCGTTCTACGAAGTTGTTGATATTCTATTTACAAAAGCGTCGGCAATTCCAGTCGAAGAAGCCTGTGCTGCAACAGGGCAACCGCTGAAGCAACGCAAACCCTCAACACTGGAAAAAGATGAAAGGGTGTGGGAGCTCTGGATAGCTTTTGTAGAAAAGCAGATTGATATCCTGGCTCTCCACACCAAAGTTGTTGACTTACTAATTAAAAGGAATTAAATTTATTTCTGTCTACGTGTTTTTTGTTATAAATTGTTCTCAACGCGTATTAAAAAGTCCATGGTCTCGGTGTACTATGAGCTTATGAATATTGACTTAGCTGGCTGCGCTGGTAGCGTGAATACATAAGGTAGTCGTGCTGGTGAAGTGATGAGGACTTTTTAGTAATAATAATAAACAAGTGAACCGTAAAAAACCTCGTTAAGTCTATAACTTTAATAACTACATAAATGAAACGACCGCCAGAGCTTTGTGGCCGGTTGTCAAACGATTTCTTAGAGTCGCTAGATGGCAGGAAAACCGCTTATACTTGATTTAAATAATTTTAATTCATTTAAGGCCTAATTAATGTCGGAAACATTCAATTCATGTATAGTCATCCAGAATAAAGCTTTACTGAAAGTTTTAGAGCTATAGGTCAAAAAGTTGGTGAATTTTTGTTGCTAACAAGACTCCTTCGAGTCAAATCAAGTTGTAGTTAAAATAGAAAGAAGCTAATAACTAATCAGCCGGAACTGGGTTCAACTGGAGAAATTTATCTCACCGACTCACTGGGAACACAGATTCTGCACTTCGGATTATTCAACTGTGAACGATTTTAAGTCTACACTGCAATATCAGGACTCTCTCCGTTAAGTTGATTTTTTATATTTAATTTTTCAGCTTACGGCGTTAGTTACGTCCGCATAGATTTACATAAAACATTAAAAGTTTATCTCCGCCTTTAAACATTTACTCATATCTTATCTTTTAGTACGTACATTCATCTTTTATCACTCAGCACACATATTCTATTTATATTAATCGAGTTTAATTCAATAATTTTTTTTAATTAATATAACCATACATACATTATTTTATCTGCATTCCTTAATTTGATTTCATACATATACATATTTATATACATATTAGCATTTCTATTCTATTTTAATTAGCCACACGTGTTTCTCTCCGGCCATAACATATATATTCGTCCATACGCTTTTCTTCTTTTTAGAATCTACTTTTATTCAAGCTCGCATAAGTATTTAAATATATATTTAAACGTGTAATATATTTGTCTACACATTTACCTACATCCTACTTTTTTATACGTACATTCCTCTTATATCGCTCATCCCGTAAACAAACTCTTATCTCTATTCTAATCTATTTTATTTCATTTAATACTTCTCTCATTACTCTTTTCCTCATTATTATATCTATACTCATATTACTGTTTGCGCTGCTATATTTATTTCCATACAAAATTCAATTTTAATTAAATTTGCAACACGTGATTTTCTAGGGCTATAACATATTCACTAATTCAAATCTTTCAATCGCTTCCGTTACACAACTTCCCTTTATTTAAATATAGCCATCTTTGATCAACTTAGCATTACCATTTCAGCATAAACAAATTGTTTAAATTACTACGCGCTTTCGCTAAGTTTTTATTTATTCAGAAATGGAGACTCCAAGAAATGGGAAAAGAACCCTTCCATCCAGCCCTTCATCCAACACACCGCCAGCAAAAAAATCAAACAACTCTCTGAGCCCAAGGGTCACTGCAAACAACACTCTACCACCTTCACCACTTCTCAGCAACAACATCACTTGCTCTCCAGTCATCATCCTTCCCCCGTCCAAATCGACGATTTCCTTAGGCATCGAAAACAACGTCTATTCACCCACAAAATCTCCAGAAACCTTTCCAAAATGGTACTCCATCACACTTGCAGGAGAGTACAAAAGAATAAACCCTGTAATGGTGGAACGAAAAATCCGAGAGATTCTAGAAAGGGCTCCTGCAATAGAAATGAAAGGGCGAACTATAAACGTAAGTCTCGTCAATGGCAGAGAACTCAACCTTCTTCAACGTGTCACCTCTCTCGGCCACCATGAAGTGGAAAAAGTAGCACCCCGGACTAGCGGAAACCCCCCACAAGAATCAGTCCAAAAAATAATTACAGGCGTTTCGCTAGACTATACCACAGAAGCAATTAAAGAAAAAACAAAATCTGTATCAGCATACAGAATTAGAAAAATAATAGAAGGAGTACGTCAAGAGTCCACCGCCGTCATTCTCACCTACAGAAAAGGAGATCCTATACCAGAAAAAGCCCAAATAGGAAATGTCAGTCATGTAATTAAGACATACATTCCGATACCAACAAGATGCTTTAATTGTCAAAGCTTTGGTCACTACGCCAAAAACTGCCGAAAACCAACAAAGTGTTCAACATGCTCTGGACCTCACACAACACAGCACTGCGAGTACCCAAAACCTGAAATTAGGTGTGCAACATGCGGACGGACAAACCACAAAACTGGATCACCTCAATGCCCAAAATTTCTACTGGCAAAAAATATTAGCCAAACAATGGCCATCACTGGTTTCACATACACAAGAGCTCTCTTCGCCGAACTTAAAAAAGAAAGAGATAGAAAACACCCAGAAAAAATAAGACAAAACAAAAACCCAATTCTGCCCAGAATAAGCAACAAAAGAAAAAACATAGAGGACAGTGACAACAAACAAGCAGATAGCAGAAAACAAACAGTGAAATCAGCAAAGCAGTCGGGTAAACAATCCTCATGCGTCACTCCACTACTATCAATTCCAACACAACCTCTCAAAGAAACATACATGAAATACAACAGAAAAGTCACTCCTCAACCACCCAACAAAACTGCCACAGACACGTCGGTCAACCAAATCTCCACAAAAAACTTGGGAACAATAGTTTCAGAACTCCTGGAAAATTTGAAAGTTGCCAAGGAAAATGGACAAGAAACAGATATCACAGAGGCCATCTTCTCGTCGGTGACAACATCTTTTAAAAAAATGAATTTGAAACTAACTATCACGGACATCCTTCCACAGATAGTATTAAATCAAACAACGTTGTCCTCAACAAAAACACCCACCAGCCAAAAAGAGGATTAAACGGAAGCCGAGAAAAAATCAAACAGACATTAAAATGGATGCAACACCAAATCCTGCACAAAACATCTCCGAAACTAGAGCCTTTTCTTCCACACAAACAGTTAAAATAATCCAATGGAACTGCAACGGAATATTGAATAAAAAAACGACCTTCAAGCCTACCTAGCTAAAACAGCTAATCCCCCAGACATCATCTGCTTACAAGAAACCCACTTAAAAGCCACACAACATCTTAAAATTCGAGGATACACGACATACAGAACCGACGGTCCAATTGCTATAAATGGCCGAGCCACGGAAGGGATAGCCACACTCATACTCAATTCTCTCCAACACCACACAGAAAAACTAAAATCAAACTTTCCTATCCTTTCCTCCATAATTCAAACAAAAAGTGGCACTAAAATTGATGTTCTCAACACTTATATCAACCCAAAACATCATGCAACAACTTTAGTAGCCAATCTTACTCCTCATTTAGCAAGACAAAACATTCTTCTCACAGGAGACCTCAATGCACACTCAATTATATTTGGAGCCAAAACGTCCGACCGAAAAGGACTCATAATTGAGAAATTGATGGAGGACAACAACCTAGTTGCATTAAATGACGGATCCCCACATATATTGGTTGCACTACCTCAACCGCCATTGATGTATGCATAACAACACCTCAAATTGCCACCAAAGCAGAATGGAAAACACTGCCTAATTGCCCATACCTCGATAGTGATCACATTCCCACAGAAATAGCTATCCTACAACAACCAATTCGCAAGTCATCAACACCAAACAGATGGCAGCTGAGAAACACCAACTGGGTTGATTTCAATAAACATCTCACTCTGCACCTAGACAATAACCAAAATAAACAACTGTCATTAGACGAGCTCTTAAACAGTTTTCTAGAGGGTATTGAGCTATCTGTCATTAAAAACACACCGGCAAAAAAAGTCAGAAATCACAACCATGACAAACCCTACTCATACTTCTGGAACTCTGACTGTCACAATGCTGTTAAAGAGCGAAACAAAATCAAAAACCGATATGCAAGAACAAAATCTAATGATGACCTAGAAGCATATAAAGCTCATAAAAAGAACACCAAAAAAATAATTAACAACGCTAAAAGGAAAGCTTGGGAAAACTATTGTGAAAAAATAAGCCACGCCACACCGCTGAAAGACCTCTGGAAAACCGTGAAAGCCATGAGCTCCCAAACAGAAATCAGCCAACTCCCAACTCTTTTTGATCCAACTGAAAACACACTCCTTTTCACCGACAAAGAAAAAGCCAATCTTTTAGCCAATACAATAGCAATCAACTCAAGTGATTCCAATCTTTTACGAGCCTTTTCCAAGCAGAAAAAACAAAAGGAAAAAACGATCGACAAAATACTTCTGGATGAAACCCAATCACCTCCGCATTTGGAAAAAGAAATACAACTTTTAAATACAGACATAACAGAACAAGAATTAACACAAGCATTAAACAACAGCATCTCAAAAAAGAACACAGCCCCAGGTTACGACAAAGTCAATTATGAAATCCTATGGCAACTTTCTCCGACAAATAGACAACACCTACTCTCTATGCTCCAAGCTTCCTGGACTACTGGAAAACTCCCTGTTTCTTGGAAACACTCCCTCATCATTCCAATCCACAAAAGCGGCAAGCCCAAAGAAGATCCCAACTCATATCGGCCAATCTCTCTTACGTCGGCTACGTGCAAAATCATGGAGCAGATACTTAAAAAGCGCCTCACATTTTTTCTTGATGTCCACAACCTTCTCAAAACCGAACAGTCTGGCTTTTGACGATCCCGATCATGCATTGACCACGTAGTTAGACTCCAACACGACACTGCTACAGGATTTAAAAGAAAACTGGCCACCTTAGCAGTTTTTATTGACCTTGAAAAATCGTTCGATCTAGTATGGAGTAAAGGCGTCATCCATACCCTCCATCAATATGGACTTAGAGGAAGGATATTAAAATGGTTAGATGATTTTTTGAAGCAAAGAACTTTTCAAGTGAGGGTTGGGAGCGAACTCTCCGACACTCACCTACAAGAAAACGGAACTCCACAAGGAAGCGTACTCAGTCCTACTCTTTTCACCATTCTCCTAAACAATCTACCCACACCACCAAAAAACATAAAGATTTCTTTATATGCAGATGACTGCGCATTTTGGATTACCGGCAACAATATCAAGGAAATCTACACTCACATGCAAAACTACTTGAACAAAGTTACAGTTGCACTCACCGATCTGGGCTTTAAAATATCTAAATCAAAAACTGTCAGTCTCCTTTTTTCTCGAAACCCAGACCAAAAAAAAGAAGACACAAAACACCACTTAAAAATCTTTGAAGTAAACATCACCAAAGTTCACGAATACAAGTTTTTAGGCGTTATCTTTGACGCAGCAGCCACATGGGGACCACACATTGCATATGCCATAGAGAGAACAAAAAAAAGACTAAACCTCATGAGAGCAATTACAGGACTTTCGTGGGGTAGCCATAAAAGAACTCTTCTCACTTTTTACAAGGCAGCCATTCGCTCTATATTAGAATACGGTGGCGAAGCCTTCAACCAAGCCAATGAATCTCTCAAAAAGAAACTCCAAACAATACAGAACAGCGCTTTGAGAATTTCATGTGGAGCAGGAGGGAAAACTAACTGTAATGCACTGCTCGTAGAATGTGGAGAAATTCCCATCTCATTACGTCTTAGACAACGTACAGCCATCTACGCCGCAAAAACCAAAATCACCCCACACCATCCAAGCAGAATCATATACTTTCCAGACCCAAATAAGAGAAGTACATGGATCAAGTCAAATCTGAGTAAAAGAAAGCCACACACAGCACCGTTGGTAATGAAGAACTACCTTAACGACCAAAGAATCCAAAATCTCCAAGAACACCCTTCGCCTAACTTCGACACACCACCGTGGAAACTATTTTTACCAAACCTTGACATCACTCTACTCGGAATCCAAAAAGAAGACCCTAGCGCTCTTCAGACGTCTTTAGAAAAACTACATAACTACAATAACAACATAAAAATCTACACCGATGCCTCAAAAATAAAAGAAAAAACAGGAATTGGAATCTTCATTCCTAGTAAAAACTACGAGCTGAGTCAACGTACAACCGACAACATCTCCATTTTTACTGCTGAACTTACAGCCATTCAAAAAGCCCTCCAATGGTCCGTACAGCAAGAACCAGGCAACAATATAGCCATTTTTACCGACTCACTCAGCTCCGTCCAGGCTATATCTAATTACGACAGCTCCAGCATCAAACCAATCATACAAGACATACTACAACATATCACCACTCTCAAAACCAACGGAGTCTCATGCACAATAATATGGATACCCAGCCACATTGGTATCCGTGGAAACGAAACTGCAGACAAACTTGCTAAAATAGCAACCGATCATCCCACCATACAAATTACTGTTCCACACACCATTGATGATATTCGTAATATCATAAAAACAAAAACATTTGAAGAATGGAAAGCAATTTGGCGAAACTTGTATCAGAACAGCCATCACAGAGAACTAAATCCTCAGCCGTCCTTCCACTCACAATTCCAAGACATGAATAGAAAAAAAGAAGTCATCATTTCCAGGCTCCGACTCAACTGCACTCTCCTAAACTCCAACCTCAAAGTCTATGGGAAACACAGCACAGGTTTCTGTGACACATGTCAGGAACCGGAGACCGTCAAGCACTTCCTTACAAGCTGCAGAACAAGGGCACCCCTCCATCAGGAAATAAAAAAGATATTGAAACAAGTAGACTTTGACATCGGAACCATCCTAAACAACCCAAAATGCCAAGACCTCATCTTCAACTGGATCACACAAAATGAACCAGATCTAATTTGACTTTAACTCTGGAAAACACTCTTTCGATATTATTAATCCATATGGACCTGTGTGTAAATATCTCTATGTCTTGATAAACTTGAATGTTTATGTAAATATTTATTTATTATTTTTATTTATTTATTTTTAATTTTTTTTTTATATTTTTTAATTTTTATTTTATTTAATTTTTTTTTTTTTTTTTTTTTTTTTTTACTTCAACTTTTTGCTCCACATTTCACCCACTACCATTACCAATTCTCTACTATATAATTTAACTGTGAATAACACTTCATGTCCAATATTATTATTCTTATGTATTTTTTTTTATTATTTAGTTACTTATTTATTTTTTATTATTCTTATTTTATTTACTTTTTTTTTTTCTTTCTTTTTTCTCTCTTTTTTCATGACTTTTTTTCCATGTTTTCATATGTTGTAACTGTTTTCTCTACTCCGGGTTTATATTATTTATTTTACGATTATTTTACTTTTACTTATTTATTTTCATTTTAATATTTTTGTTTTGTTTTTTGTGTGGTCCTAAACGCTGAAAAAGTGACAAGGACTTAAATAAACAACAACAACAACTAATCAGCCGCGTCTTAAAACACATGGTGTAAAAGACTATAAACTATAAAAAAAAACTAATCAGCCGCAACGAGTTGGCGTTGACACCGACTGGTTGGCGTTGACACCGACTGGTTGGCGTTGACACCGGCTGGTTGGCGTTGACACCGACTGGTTGGCGTTGACACCGACTGATGGCGTTGACACCGACTGGTTTTCGTTGACACCGGCTGGTTGGCGTTGACACCGACTGGTTGGCGTTGACACCGACTGGTTGGCGTTGACACCGACTGGTTGGCGTTGACACCGACTGGTTGGCGTTGACACCGACTGGTTGGCGTTGAGACCGACTGGTTGGCGTTAACACCGACATTTCAACAAGTGTCGGTGTGATCGCAAAAGTCGGTGTTAGTGATAGGAGCCCTGTGGAGACATCTATAAACGGACTCACGCTTTCAACGAGTCATTCCTCCTTCACCACCATTCCAGCCTCTTCTTCACCGAGAATCCACGAAAGAAACACTAATTAAGAAAAAAAGTTAAAAACAAAAATGATTTCTTTACTCAAATTTTGAAACTTACACTTTTTTATTTCTTTTTCCAGCATATATATTGTTGTAATATCGATAACTATACTAAGGTTCTTTAGAAATGGTCCAAAATTTATTAGAAGAAATACACACTTAATCAAAAACTTGTGTCTTAGTAACTGTAATTAAGACTGGTTGATTGAAGTTATGTAATCGCTCAACTCTATTTTTTATGTCTTTCTTAGTTTATAAAATCTTCTGAGGTTTATCAGCCTTGATTATAAACCGTAGATATAAAACTACCCCCTTCTTAATCCTGTTCGTCCCGAAAAGATTCATTGCCTCCATAATATTTGGCAAGGCGGTTAACATGAATTACTTTCATCTTAGTACGTTGGCCCTTTTGAATCCGGTAGATGACATCATTGATCTTTTTAATAATTCTATATGGTCCTTCCGAGTCTTGTTGAAGTTTAGGTGATTTCCCAATTTTACGTTGTGGATTGTAGAACCACACCAAATCGTTTTATTTAAACTCTTTCATATTTGATTGGCGATCATACCAAGTTTTCATTCTGTCATCTTGTTCAGAAAATTTGTGAATTCCTCATCCATATCAAATTCGAATTCGTCTGCATCCAGACCTTGGCTTTCTAATGTCATTCAGAGGCGATCCACGAGCTCAGACTTTTTTCCTTTGTCATTGAGTTCTCGTTTTTTTAGTTCCCGCTTCAACTCAAACAGGGAGAGTTCTTCCAATAATTTGTGATGAACCATTTTTATTTATCTCGCTTCTGACACCAATTGTTGTAAATGGCCCTTTGTTTTAGCGTGTGGTCCTTTACTAGCGGCATAGGTATCCCACTTCTGACACCAATTGATGTAATATCGATAACTATACTAAGGTTCTTTAGAAATGGTCCAAAATTTATTAGAAGAAATACACACTTAATCAAAAACTTGTGTCTTAGTTACTGTAATCAAGACTGGTTGATTGAAGTTATGTAATCGCTCAACTCTATTTTTTTTATGTCTTTCTTAGTTTATAAAATCTTCTGAGGTTTATCACCCTTGATTATAAACCGTAAATATAAAAATATTTTTATATATAAAAATATATAGCTGTGCGATGTCTGGCTAAAACTCAAAAACCGCCGAACAGATTTCATTGAAATTTAGTACACTCAAGTAAAACATTTAGCAGGTTGCATATATCAATTTTGCAAAAAAATTTGTTAATCCGTTGGTGTTTTATAGTTTTAACGTTTCGGTCAGCGGTTGTAAAGGAAAGTAAATTTATTTCCTTCAAAATAAAAATAAAAATAAATTAATTAATAAGTAAATTAAAAAAAATAACAGTTTTTTATTCTTTTCAAATATAAATATCATATAAATTTGTGTGTTGTTTAGTGGCACCTTATACTTTCTCTCTCCGAACGAAACCGTATATATTAGAATAAATATATCGGAGATGAGCAGGTTTTTAGCGAGATGCCAAGATGGCCTCCGAAAAACGATTTAGAGTCTTTTTGGTCACATGAATATTCATTATTTGTATTAATCTATTTTTGGTAAGCAACAGAAACGTCGATTTCTTATACCTAAAAGCAGTTGATATGAGCTTTATTTTAATTTAACGCGATATCCGACATAAAAAAATATACAGTTCTAATTTACCGATAACACATTAAATAGACATAAATAGACCATCGAACTAGAGACTACGCAAATAAAATTCAATGTCCACTGAAATTTTAATAAAAAAAATTTGTTAATTTTCATAAAGTTAAAAATTTAATTTGTACATAAAAAAAATCTTTTTTTTTCTATTAAAAAATATTTGATTAAGTTACTATACGGTTGTAACTCTCAGTTCATCGTTTTGGATCTCCGGTCTACTAAGCTGCCTGCGAATATACAAACAGCCTCGGAAACTTCCACTTGCATATTAATTAGTGTGCTATATATAGAACAGCACTGGCTATGTTAATTCTGCACTAGTCGTCAATGGAAATGCCAGTCACGTGCTTAGTGTATTTTTGAAATGTTTACACTGCGCTCAACTGCTCTGCACTAAATTTTTTCTCCGAAACACTTGTCATTAAAGTTAAAGTTCACTAAAACTTGGGTTTTCAAATTTTGCAGACGACTCAAAACTATGTTCGAGGGTCCCCAACAAAGAAGCCAAAGTATGGCTAAGAAATGAGTTATCTTGAACTTCTACTCATCTACTCTAATGGTTTACTCAAGTTTACTGTTACTTTTTAAGCCACTAAGCTGACAGCCAAGCTACTGAAAAATCTCTGCTTAAGGGTCACTTTCAACTTTTGAAGATAATTATATCCATAAACTTTTTCTTAAAATTATTTTTTTGGGTAGGGACTCTAGTCTATATACACCATTGATATATACTATCAATGATATACACAGTATTCTAGATGAGGTTTGACCATAATCAATCCAGTACCACTAGTAAACGCTTGAACCTTGCTTAGTTAAGTAGTTTTTTTAAATCCATCAACAGCTTCAAAATAATGCTTTGAAAGATTGGATTTCAACTTTATTTTGTAGTGGTTGTCACACTGAACCACTTTAAACCATGTTATGTTAAATTTCATTCTGTAGCTATTCTATCTAAACCACTTGAAATCTTGTTATGCTATATTTTTGTTTTAAGCTAAACACATCTATAACCTGTTTAACACAGTAATAGTTATTTAAAGTTTTACTTTGAAATGAATCGATTTAGAAATGTTCCTAATTTCAAAGGAATTCTGAAGACATAGACAATGAAGCACTGCTTTATATTTCCTTGTCATAATTTTCAAAATGAAGATAGAAACAATATAACATTTATAAAACAACTTATACCACTCTCCTAAATACTTGATATGTAAACATGACAAATATGAGAAACTTTTAAATGACTATAAAAATGAGAACCCAATAAAAAACATTGCACAAAAAACAGTAAAGATTCAAAACAAAGTTATTACACTAATAGAACTTATGCAATACTTGATATATATATATACACCACTCTCCTAAATACTTGATATGTAAGCATGACAAATATGACAAACTTTTAAATGACTATAAAAATGAGAACCCAATAAAAAAATTGCACAAAAAACAGTAAAGAACCAAAGAAAGTTATTACACTAATAGAACAACTTATGCAATATTGGATATATATATATATATATATATATATATATACAATCATGAAAAACATACGTAACTTTCAAATGACTATGGAATTTAGAATTTTTTTTGAAACCAGTAAAGAACAAACACGCAAATAAAACCAATAATAGAACACTAATAGAACAATATTTTGTTTGCACAAAAAACAATAAAGAACACTAAAAGAAAAACAAAATGCTGCATCACTTTTTAAAATGAGTTTTTCCAAGTCCAATATTTCTATTTACACATTCAGACAAGTTATGACGAGCAGGTGCAAGCAGGCGTCTCCTTGGCATGCTGTAATCGTGAAGATTATCGCGAAGAATTGCCAATTTTCTGGGACGGCCTGGTTCCCCTGGAGCACTTCCTCGCAACACTTTTCTTCGGCGAGCCAAGGCAGTTGATTGAATAGAAATTGTACTGCGTTTCGCTGAGGCGTTGCCACCTCCACAATATTTTCCCAGTGTGTGCAGTACAATCGCAGTTGCCACTGTTTTTAAAGTTTTTATGGCAGAGCAAACAGCTGGAAAAAATTGCTTTTTGTTTCTTTTTCCATGACTGAAAATGCGTTCCTCACACATCCTGTAGAATTCTTTTACAGCACTTTCATATTGCTCGTCTGGAATTTGAAGGCCTGCAGATTCAAGGTTTGAGTTCTCATGATCTGGGATTGAGTTCTCATGATCTGGGATTGAGTTCTCATGATCTGGGATTGAGTTCTCATGATCTGGGATTGAGTTTTCACAATTAGAGAATGTATGACGATGCAAGCTATCTAGCCATCCATCAACAGGTCGATGTCCACAGGCAACCACAAACATTAATTCCCTAAGATCACTAGCATGGTAATTGTGACCAGCATGTGGTTGCATGGACAAGACATAGTAGATGTGCTTGCACATTTTGCCTGTACAGCCAGCAAAACATGTGCAGATGAATGCTAGATTAACCACATAGCTTTCATTTTTATGTGGTTGAGACGATGAAACCTCAAAAAAATCTTTTGAGGTTTGGGTAATAAGTTGGCCTTCATATTTTGGGAACCTTGCAGGTGGTCTCTGGAGACGATTTGAAGAAAAATCAAGAAGCCTTCTTTCGTAATAAGATGAAAACTTCTTGCTTACAAACTGAAGCATTTGAACCAGATTGAATGCTCTAGTTCGATGGAATATCTAAAAAGATACTTTTATAAAAAATGACAATAATTTTTGTGCTGTTTTTGGTTAACTATAACGACTAGATGCAAATAATATAAAAAAATTATGCTTACTGAAACTGAACCAGTAAATTGAAATAACAACATTAGCTTTAAAAGCATAGAAATTATGCGGCATGAATAAAAAAATTAACAGAAAATAAACTAAGAAGCATTTCTTAACAAATATATTATAGTTACATCTACAGTCAAAAACTTGAGCACATTAAATGCAAGAAATTAACCTGGTCCTTAAGAATGCGCATGAATGCTTCAACATAATTGTTTGTGTTGTTTCCTCTCAGTTTTTTTCCACTTCTGAATGACGAACACCATCTCATTCTCCTTTCCCATAGATTTATCACATACTCAAGGAAGTTCGAATATTTGTTGACAAGTTGATCAACTCGCAGCTGTTCAAACCTAACAATTGACAAAAAATTGTGATTAATTTATTTAAATTGTTATAATAACCATAATAGTAAAGTTTTGCACTATGATAAATTTTAAAAACTTCAGAGCAGTGACTGATAAATAAATATAATTATACTAGTGGGGTACCCAGCGTTGCCCGGGGTTTTTAAAGGTTTTTCTAATGCTTGTCTCTCTCGCTCCCGCTTCTTTCCCCGCTCCTGGTCGCTTTCAACGTTTGTATGTATGTATGTATGTATGTATGTATGTATGTATGTATGTATGTATGTATGTATATATTGCATTTCAACAATATCTATATGGTAATATTGTTTGTACTGTCAAGGCTGTTTAAAACTAATAATTAAACTGGATAATTGTTTTCTTTACTTTATAAGTAGTTCAGCCTCTGTTCCTGCAAACATTAATTTTTTTGTCCATGCAAAAAGAATTGGTCGATCTGAACGTTCAATTTTGTGAGAGCTAAGCAACAGCCATCGCCAAACTGCTTGCAAAATGTGAAACTGACAAAGATACTGCTCACACCTGGAAATTGAAATGATTTTACTATATGTTTTTCTTACCTTTATTAATACAATAAAGCAGAAAAAACCTACCAAATCTTACTCCCCATAATTAATTTCTGTTAGAAATGATTTATTAAACAAATTAAACAAAGTGATATAACACTTACTGTGGCCAAGCATTCATAAGTGCTGCTTGTTCAGAGGTGCTATCGTCTGTCATAACAAACTCTGGCCCAACACTTTTACCACGATTATAAAAACTGTCTTCTGGCAAGACTTTCTTCATTAGTGTGAACAAACTAGTCAAAATTTCTTTACTCTCAGAAGGTGTAATCCCTACAGCCAGAGGCAATGCTAAAAGCAAAAACAAGCAAATCATTGTCATGCAACAGTAGCTTAATATTCATCTATAACATACTACTTGTGTTTTTTAGAAAAAACTAGGATGAATCTAAAGGTACCTCCAGCTTTGCTGTGCGTCATCAGAAGAAAGATTCGAAAGCCATCACGGTCCATGCCACCAGACGAATCAACAAACATGAGTTCTCCAGATTCTTTAATATATTTATGAACACTTTTCATAAATGGTGTACATATTGCAAGAACTTTAGAACTCTGACAATCTTCTGATGCCACGCATACTTCACCAAACTCATCATTTATCTTTTCAACAAATTCATTAAGTCTGTCATTATTTCCATGTTCTCCATATTCTTTTTTAAACAGTTTTGTGAAAACATAATGACAGTGACGGTAGTCTGGACAGATGGATCGATCTGCCAGCTTTACTTCGAGTTGATCTTCATCAGCCAGATTGTCTTCAATTTCCATTTTTATATATTCTAACGCAGTGCTGGGGCTATGACCATCATGAAACAAACTCTCGAGTTTTGAATCCACTTCCAGTAGGACCCTTTGATGCCTTAAGACATCAGCAGCAAAAAGAGGATGATTGTGGGCCCACAGGAGAGTTATTTCACAGGGATATTGTGAGTCATAAACAATTGTTCGTGGTCGTTTCTGAGGAGGTCGTATCTTGACTCTCAAGCTGGTATTACACCCGGTGTGTCTACGAACCCCTAACTTACCATTTCTAACATTATGTATACAATGCATTGTTCGGTTCAACAGAAGCTTTCTTCCAGAACACTTTTGGCTGTTTCGAATATTAAACTGCACTCTGCTCTTTTTATGAAATTCAGTCAACCAGGTATCAAATTCATTTTCATCTTTCAAGTTGACATGGAATGTGGATTCAAATGACAACTCTTCATGACTGTTAAATGAAATGACTTTATATTGGAACTGAGCTTCGGTTGGAAGGACCTGAATAGATAAAAACTTAACATTCAAGTTCTATTGTTTCAAGTTATGATTAATTTCAATATCGATGAGCAAGAATAAATATACAGCACTTTACCATTTTTTATAAGATAAAAAACTTGCACATCTATTGTCTCTTGCTATTTACCCTGGCCTAAGGTCAAGAAAGAAAGGCAAAGAGGGAAAATGGTAAGGAGATAGTTATGTTGTGCATTTAACTATAACATGGCTGTTAATTTTGCCAACCATACCAGTTTTCTAGGCCCTATTGTTGCTACTTACCTTTGAAAGTGGTTCTGGGAAGTCCACTTGTTTGATCTGAGCTTGCAGTTGCTCACTTGTACCACCAGCTGCTTCTGACTGATGTGCCTGTAATATTGTTTATCATCGGTATCAACATTTTTAGGTGAGCTTGAAGACAAATTATTTCAATTATTTCTATTAATTTTGTTACTACTTACCTTTGAAAGTGGTTCTGGGAAGTCCACTTGTTTGATCTGAGCTTGCAGTTGCTCACTTGTACCACCAGCTGCTTCTGACTGATGTGCCTGTAATATTGTTTATCACTGGTATCAACATTTTTAGTTGAGCTTAATGACAAATTATATCAATAGGCGTCATAGGCTTGTTGTTATTGTTGATACTTACTTTTGAAAGTGGTTCTGGGGAAAGAGTAGCAGCTGACACTTCAAAGTTAGGATCAACTTCTGGCTGACATGGCTGTGCAATATTGTGTATTATAAAATTAATTGTTGAGAGTATTTGACGCAAGAAACTTATCAGCATTGGAACAGATATAATAACAATTATAATAACCGAAACACAAACCAACGGCTTTTTCTTTAACAGCTTCAATCGAAGACGATTTCGCACGTTGTTATTAATACTATTCATTTTTTTAATCGAAGGCGAAGCAATGAAAAACAAAACCGAACCCACTCAAAACAAAAATTTTTGGCGGGTTTCGGGAAGCTCAGTCTAATATATAGCACACTCTAATTAGTATGCATGTGGAAGCGTTCACGACTTAAATTAGGTGAAACTTTCACTCAGTCTATATATAGCACACTAATTAATATGCAAGTGGAAGTTTCCGAGGCGGATTGTATATTCGCAAGCTGCCTAGCTAAAAGCCTTCCTAAACAACAGGCGGGCCGATATACTTATTCTCATAGATATATCCATAGATATCTATGCTTATTCTATATATATGGCTATGGCTATGCTAACCGCACGGATAACCAGCGAGCGACAGAAAATGTTAACAATTCGAGAGTGAATGAAAATGGACGAGAAAAAATAGGCTTGAAATACAGTTGTGAATCGACTGGATTTTGTTGTGCGGGTGGAAAAGTAAAATAGCAACAATTGGTCCCACTACCAGATCCATTATTACGCTCATAAGTTTTGGGTGCTGGAAGTGATTCTACACATTTCTTGGCCAACATACAAAAATACAACAATTGTTCCCCAAATGATGAAAATGTCATGCCTTATTTCAAGGTAAGATTCAAATTATTATAAATAACAATAAAATAAATAAATACAAAAGTTATACAACCAATTGAGATCCAAGCAGCATTATTACTAATTATTAGGAACGCTGTTATCAATTTTTATCATGGAAAATTTGGATGCAGAAGTTGAACAGTGCTGTGCTCGCAATCCAACTATGAAGCAAACTATTGTGCGGGAATTGCAAACATTTCTTCATCAGAACAATGATCAAAATGTTCAAAATTGCATTGGATTGGATGCCATCTGATAGCCATCATATCGTCATCAGAGCTGACAAAAACACCTGCGGGTGAGTACTCAAGGTTTAATGCGCCGACAATTGACAAAGTGGCTGTTGTTAATTTTGGAGAAAATATGTATCATGCTTCATTGTTGGAATAATGAATCGAAACGTGTTTACAAAATGCACGGGGGTTACGATGCACTACAATACCCATTAATATTCTGGCAGGGTGAAGACGGATACCATTTCAATATTAAAATTGTTAATCAAGTAACTGATAAATATTTAATTTTTTAAATATAAGATTTCGATAGATATAACCAAATATCTTTTGTAATAATAGGTGCTGAAACTAACAAAAAGGTCTGTATGAATTTTTATTGATACAGACTCATGATTCGTGAAGGTGAAGTAAATCACATTTTGATATGTCGTCGGCTTTTCCTTCAGTTTGTGGTTGACGTCAGTGATATTTTAGTAACGAAAACTAAAACTAATACGAAAAAGATCGACCATAGTTAACTAAAACTATAACGAAACGAAAATTGAATTTCCCAACTAAAACTAAACTAAAACTAGAATGGTTTGTCCTCGAACTAACTAAAACTAAAATAAATAAACTCAAATATTTAGTTTCTTTTTCGTTATTTGACAAAAGTTTGTAATTAAAATTTATAATGATCATAGACAGCGATGTATTAAGAAACATAAACAAAATAAATTTCATTTCTTTGGTTTCTCAATATCGGCCTGAAATGTCTAAGAACGTTCTTTTATTCTCCGTATTTGACAGAAGTTGGTGCGTTGTTTTTGCAACCGATATTAATTTGGCAAGTTTATTTAAACAGTTTTCTGGTCGCAAGCGGGGCAGCAGTGTGTGGACTTATTCTAAATTTGAAGAAACAGAAAACAAAAGTCGATGTCTCGTGGCTTTAGCGAATGGTTCAAAATGCGACGCACTTGCTGCAACTAAGAATCCGACTAATCTTAAAAACCATCTCAGCATCACCACAAGAAATTTTTAATGACATGATTGAGTTAGAACAAAATCAATTGAGTGTCAATGCAAGCAAGAAGATTCGAATTGATGGTTAGTTTTAAAGTTCTACTATAGTATACTTTACTAAAAGGTTATATAGTAATATAGTTGATAGTATAAGTACTCTCGATAATGTAGCTAGCATGATAATTGTTTTAGAAATACTTGATTTGAACTTATTTATGTAATTTGTTTTAATATGAAACATATTTTATGTGTATAGGTTAAACTCCAATCCTATCTACATAAGCAGTCATCAAGTCAACCGCAATTGTCGACAGTTCACTCAACGATGAAAGAATTTCCTCTGCTTTCAGCAAAACTGGCTGGACAGTCAACCAGGCAAGTGGTTCTTGTTAAAAAACCATCCCACTCAATATAT
The DNA here is from genome assembly GCA_963978895.1 of Erpobdella octoculata. Lineage (NCBI taxonomy): Eukaryota > Metazoa > Annelida > Clitellata > Hirudinida > Erpobdellidae > Erpobdella > Erpobdella octoculata. Next base: position 36,715,977 of record OZ022238.1, on the reverse strand, counting down.
TAAGGAAGTCAGCTCATCTTCATATAATTACAGTCTCTCCTCAATTGAGTTCTGGTACCAGAAGCAACAGTTGAATACTTCAGTCCTCTGATTGCGCTGGATCTGATATCGGCACCAGCTTCGCAAGCTTTTGTGGAGCGACTGAATTTGTGGGATTTTGACAGCTGGCAGACGCAACAGAATAGAAAAATCGTTGAATATGCGTGCTTGGTTAAAAGTAAACCAAGATCTACTTGTTGAAATGGACAGTTAATATTTATTATATTGAAATAAAAATATATGAGCAAAAATTTCAACCGTGTCGGAATAAACTAATAATAACTAAACTAAACTAGAATGATAGCACCAAAACTATATAAAAACTCAAATAATTGCATTTAGGAAAACTAAAACTAAATAAAATAAAAATCACTTTAGTCAAAACTAACTAAAACTAAAACTATAATGATTTTCATAACTAAAATATCACTGGTTGACGTGTATGTCAAAATTGAGACTGAACAATTAACATACATGCGTTTGAACCAACAGCACCTCCGATCTGAAGAATACATTCATCTTTACGGTGCTATTAATGCCAATGGCAAATGCAATCAACGTGGGAAGGATGACAATTTTGCCAGCCACTTACATTGTAAGTCTGCGCCACATGCACGAGTATCCACAAGATGCTATGTCATGTGTTAGTCAATATGGCCGGCCAGATCTCTTCGTCATACTCTTCCAGTCATTCCCTGCTCAACTGCAGCGGATGAAATAAACACATGTTTAAAGTCATCAAATTTATGGTGGCATGTTAAGACACTTCAACTGACGACTAACATGCGAGTGTTTTTGCAACATAATCAAAGTGCAGATATGTTTTCGAAGCAATTGAAAGTCGATGTTGACACCTCGACTGGATTAATTCCATTACCAACAATTTCTATAACGTAGCAGACTGGAAAGAAGAGCTTATTCAGTGTTTTTCAGGACGTAGGGCAAAAACGATAATTAGCTCAACACATGAGCAATACTGGCAGCAAAAAACAAAGATGTCGATGATGTCAATGCGATCATTCCAAATTTTCTTCCGTTACAGTTTGTTTCCATCAAATCAGTTGGCACAGTTATCAATAACGATGACATAGTCAACTATCTTACAGAATTTTTGAATTCGCTAGAATTGCCTGGACTACCACCTCACAATTTGCTATTAAAAATGGGTTCAGTTATCATAATGTTGCATAACATTAATCAAGCTCGACTGTGCAATAGAATGAGACTGCCTGTAAAAAAGCTAATTAATAATGTGATCGAGGCAATGATGATAAATGGTAAATACAAAAGAGAGGATGTTTTGATCCCACGTATGCCGATGACTCCAACTGATTTGCCCTTCAATTTTAAAAGGTTACAACTTCCTGTGCATCTGGCATTTGCGATGACCATAAATAAATCACAAGGCCAGTCTTTGGAAGTTTGCGGAATTAACTTGGAGTTTCCATGTTTCGCGCATGGACTATTATAGGTTGCATGTTTGTATTTAGGAAAACCATCATTGTTGTGCATTTATGCACCGCGAAACAAAACATTGTTTATCAGAAAGCTTTACAATGATTAACTGCATTTATCTTTCATGTAAATAAAAGATATTGAATTAATTTTAATTAAATATCCATTTAATAAGCAAACAAAAGCTTCTGATTTATTTGTGTATGCATCAGATGGAAAAACAAAAAATATGGTGTATCCACAATCACTCGAATAATAAGTTTTTTGGCCAAAATGTAAAAACAATTGAGGCAAAGCTGGGTATTCCAAGCGAGCAGGGTTGGAAACAGGAGCGAGAGAGATAAAAACGATAGAAAAACCCCGGGCAACCGATAATGAAATAAAATAATAATATTTATTTTTCGAGAATGACATGTTAATTTATTTAACTATAGGGAGATATTAAAAATAAATTATAATAAAACTGTTATACATTTAAAAATACGGTCGAAAAGCAAAATCAATTAATTGTCAAACGACAGATCTACACGTCACATCTCGTGCAACCATGACATTTTTAAAACGGAAACCATCTCTGAAGAATTGCCAAAATTAAATTAATTAATTAAAATGCCACGTTATTTTACACAAAACGTTATCGTCGACGTCGCATAGTTATATTGTCACAATGCAGAGCTGCCGCCATTCTTGCCAAAAGAACATTTTCATCATTAACTGCTTCATTTATCGAAACAATCTCATCAGGCACAGCTGAAACAGCACGGTCGTCACACAATGTCGCATCTACCGAAACCCGATCGCACGTATATGCCTGTCTATCTGTTTTAGTTTCCTATAAAAAAAACATAATTGACACAAAATTTATGTATCTATATATATAAAAATCTCGTGTCATAGTGTTTGAAATTAAACTCCTCCAAAAGGGCTTAACCGATATTTATGAATTTTTTGTGTACATTTGGCCGCTATGAGTTTTATAGATACTTTCTCAATATTTCGGAACAACGTTTTTTGTTTACTGCTACACGTATTAAGAAAAGTATTAACATTTAAAACCTTCTTTATTTCAGACTTACGGGCGGTTTCGGCTTTCGCCATCTTCAGAGTTTGTAAATACAATCGCGTAAAAGGAGGCAAAAGATAAGAAAACATGTAATAACTAAATATACAAATAAACTAATATCCTCAAGAAATTATCTTTATAAAAGGATATTAATAAAAATAGTCAAATTTAGACACTGTAATTAAATTAACGTACATAAAATAAACTGGAGTTATGAGGATAAAATAAGTACAATTAAAAACGTTTAATTAAAGGATAAAATAATAGTAGCAGTAATAATAATAATAATAATAATAATAAAAGCAAGTATTATGATAATAAATGATTAAATTAAGTCGAAATTACATAAGATATTTAAATAAATAAAATCAAGAATATCTCCGCTTTCGTCGAACAGTGATGTTCTCGTTTGAAGGTAAATGGAGGAAAGAACTGGATGAGTACAAACAATTGTCATCAATCGGACATTCTTCTTCGACACAGGTGCGCGCGGTATCATCAGGACTAACAGGTTGATCCAAGTCATCAACAACGGTTGTGAAAGAACAAGGACTTTCTGTGAGGATATTTTCTACAGTATCTTTAGATGACGGATCTTGCGTGGTATCGAAATATTGCGAAAAAGAGCATGCGTCCAAAACGTCAGGACTGTTTGTTTTATACATATCAAACTTATGATTAAGCTGAAATTCATCAGGTGAATCAGTCTCAAGAAAATTATCAAGTGATTGAACCAGATCAACAGAGCAGCAGTTACCGATGTTGTGGAATTCATTAACATTGGAAACATCAAGAGTCGCGTTAGAAAAGGTATCGAGAAGATGACCATTTGAAAGATCAATAGGACCCATGCTATTTCCGTTAATCGAAGTGTCAACATTGTCAGAAGCAGTCAAAACATTGTTACTCTTTTCAAAATTCGGTCGTGAAGCAATGTCCTCAGTGAATCCAAATAATCTAAGAGTTGTAGAAAACTTTTCAAATTGTTTATTAATTGAAGGGCAGAGTTTCTGAATATAAAGCGCTTCTTTTATTTTAAGTCTAAGAGGATCGTATTCTTTAACAACAATATTCGAGCTTGCCTTAAAGAATATATATATATATATATATATATATATATATATATATATATATATATATATATATATATATATATATATATATATATATATATATATATATATATATATATATATATATATATATATATACATACATACATATATACGGGAAAACAAGAGCAAACGGGACAGTAATTAAATAGTTAAAATATTTTTATCGGCAATAAAAAAGCAGAGTTCTTTTGTTCCATCTGCTAACAATAAAGCTGCCTCGGGCCTAATTTCATCAGCCAATCGCGTGATTCGCGCCACGTCGTTTTCTTACGCAACCAATCAGCGCGATGCCGAGCCCAGTCGGTCTATTGCTAATTGGACGCTGCTTAGTATATAAGGAAGAAAGGTCCGAGACCAAATCATTATTTTCTGACTTTCGTGACGATCACATCTACTGGCATTCAGTAGCTAATCGGCAATCAACGAAGACCTCAACAGCCACAGTCTACCAGATTTTTTCCGTCAAATCTTTACTTCTTTAGCAATGGGAGTACCAGCCTTTTTTCGCTGGCTGAGCAAAAAATATCAGACTTTAGTTGTGCCATGTAGAGAGGAAAAAGCAAAAGTAATCGATGGTGTCAAAGTTCCTATCGATATATCGGCACCAAATCCAAACCAATTTGAGTTTGACAACCTGTATTTGGATATGAACGGAATTATTCATCCGTGTTGCCATCCAGAGAACAAACCCGCTCCATGTAACGAAGAAGAAATGATGGAGGCAATCTTTGAATACATCGACAGGCTGGTTTCAATTGTGAGACCCAGAAAACTTTTGTATATGGCTATAGATGGAGTTGCGCCAAGAGCGAAAATGAACCAGCAGCGTTCTAGGCGTTTTCGAGCTTCTAAAGAAGCTCAAGAGAGCCAGGATAAAATTGTCAAGATAAAAGAAGAAATGAGACAGAAGGGGCTGAATGTTCCCGAAACAAATTCCTCAACGAAGCATTTTGACAGCAATTGTATTACTCCGGGCACAACGTTCATGGATCGCCTAGCAGAATGCCTCAGATATTACATCCACATAAAGTTAAACTGGTCCAAAATGATGGTTATCCTTTCTGACGCAAACGTTCCAGGTGAAGGTGAACATAAAATAATGAATTATATTAGACGTCAGAAAGCACAACACAATTACAATCCCAACACCAGTCACTGTCTTTGCGGCGCCGATGCCGATTTGATCATGCTTGGTCTTGCAACGCACGAGCCCAACTTTACAATATTACGGGAAGATTTGAAGTCGTTTCATCAAGAAAGACCTTGCGAAATCTGCGGCCATACAGGTCACAAGGTAGATGAATGCACAGGAGCGAGTGTGATTACAATAGAAAAGAATCTACTGGTTCCAGAGCAAGAATTTATCTTTTTGAGACTTAACGTCCTAAGAGAATACTTGACCAAAGAATTAACCATACCAAATCTTTCTTTCACGCAGGATATCGAAAGGGCGATCGATGACTGGGTGTTGCTGTGTTTCTTTGTAGGAAATGACTTCTTGCCTCATCTTCCATCACTTGAAATAAGAGAAGGCGCCATCGATAAACTTATAAGTCTTTATAAAAATATCTTTTCAAAAACAGGTGGTTATCTTACCGATAGCGGATATGTCGACCTTGAACGAATCCAATTGCTTTTAACCGATATTGGAAATATGGAAGATGGAATATTTAAAAAAAGAAGACAGACCGATCAAGCGTTTCAAATGAGAAATGACAAAAGGAAAAAGCATAGAATGTCTCACGAGCACGCTGGTCCGGCCTGGGTACCTTCTGGAGAATTTGCTCCCACTCTTCTTGGTCAAAACATTACTCCGAATGCAGTTAGTAGTGAATCAATTAGAAAAGAAAGAAGTAAAAACCATTTAATTGCAATCCAAAATAACCGATATGCTACTTTCAGCTCGAAACCAGCTCCCGATTTAAAAAACGCTCGAGGTGTGAAAAGACAACGTGAAGAAGAAGAAGAAGAGGACAATGAACCAGTCGATGATGTTAAACTGTGGGAAGAGGGATGGAAAGGAAGATATTACAAAAGCAAATTTAATGTGGGATCTGATGAGCCAAATTTTCCATCCGATGTTGCTAATCAGTACATCATTGGTATATGTTGGGTTTTACGCTATTATTATCAAGGCTGCGCTTCGTGGGACTGGTACTATCCCTATCACTATGCACCTTTTGCGTCAGATTTTTGTAACATTGGCTTGCTGAAAGTCACGTTTCCAAGTGACACTCTCCCGTTCAAACCTCTGGAACAGTTAATGAGCGTCTTCCCGGCGGCAAGTAAACAGTTTTTGCCACATTCGTGGCAGGAGCTCATGTACCAGTCTCAATCACCAATCATTGATTTTTACCCGGCCGACTTCAAGGTTGATTTGAATGGGAAAAAATTTGCCTGGCAGGGCGTGGCTCTGCTGCCATTTGTGGACGAGGTGCGCTTGCTGAAATGCCTTGAAAAAGTTTATCCGAATTTGACTGAAGACGAACAGAAGAGAAATTCAATCGGCGATGACAGGCTTTTCGTCCACAAATCGCACAAGGCATTTAAATTCTTGCAGATTTTATATGAAAGTGATGGAGCCAAGAGAAAAATTGACATGAGCCTGCCTTCACCACTTGGAATGGCAGGCTCGATATGGTGTGATGATAAAGCTGTTTTACCGGGCAAAGTGCTTGTCTCCCCACTCTCAAACTTTGTGGATTGTTCAAACAGCAGTTCTATCTGTGTCAACTATCTTGATCCACAGTTTCATCCTGAGTTTGTATTTCAAGCCAAATTGCTTTCAAACGCCAAGGTCCCTGTTTCTGTCTTGAAACCACGTGATTTTGACAAATTAAAACCGATAAAATCACACACAGCCCAATCAGCTTTTGTTAGAGAGAACGGACACTCTAGCTGCAACAACGCCCCTGTTGCCGATAGGATGCCAAAGAAAAGTTTCAATTCGACCATCAGCAATTCATCTAATTGCAATTTTAATGAGAAGCACACGTTCAACCAGCCCAACTGGGATAGGTTCGGTCTTAACCAGCCAAATCTGGAGAGGGCCAGTTTCTATCAGCCAAATAGCGGGAAGCCCTGGCTCAGCAAAACCAGCTGGGAAACAGCGAGTTTCAACAACCAGCCCGATCATAATTGGGACACAACTAAGCTCAACAAGCACAATAACATGCTTCAACACTCGAGAGACAAAAGACGTGACAGAAATCGTTTTCACCCATCACATTATAGCCGACCGTTGCCGTGTCAGAAAATCAACTATAGGCCTGACCACGGTGGTTACTATTCTAGATTCCATGACATCTCATCTGCTGGTCGATACCAACTTTACTGAAGAAACCGCTCATATCGAAACCTGATATCAAAGATCAGGTGGTTAAGCGTTATTGTTATGCTGTTAAAAGATCGTATTAAAACCGCGTCTATCATTTCAAAATAAACGGTATTTATCAAATCCATATATGAGAGTCGTTTACTATATCAATTTTTTTTATGAAAAGTCTTTAAATAAAATTTTGAAGCCGTGATACGCGACGAACACAGTCTAGTTTATGTTTTTCAATTATTGAAGTAACTAACTCGAATCCTCTTTTTATAATGCTAGAACGTAGGTCAAGAAGAAAATGAGAGAAATGTTACTTTGATGATTAGATCGGGTGGTCAAGATTAGGTGTGAATGGAGGAAACTGCGAAAACTGATTTAGTTAAAAACACGCTTTTACCGACAAACGATGCAGTAAAAATGCAAAAAAGGCAATTGATCTTTTAATGTATTATTTTTCGCATGAGCTACGCAAAAAAAATTATTCGACAAAAAGGCGTTCTTGAAAAACGTTCTTTCAACGCCCGACTGGTAAAACGTTCTTAAAACTGTCAACTGTTTTATATTCAAAACAAAACTTTTATAGAAAGTTTCATTACAAAAAAATGTGTTTCTCTGTATTTAGTTTAAAAGATTTTTTTTATTCAAACTTTTGTTGACTTTAAATATTCAATTGTTAAAATATTTTTATCGGCAATAAAAAAGCAAAGTTCTTTTGTTCCATCTGCTAACAATAAAGCTGCCTCGGGCCTAATTTCATCAGCCAATCGCGTGATTCGCGCCACGTCGTTTTCTTACGCAACCAATCAGCGCGATGCCGAGCCCAGTCGGTCTATTGCTAATTGGACGCTGCTTAGTATATAAGGAAGAAAGGTCCGAGACCAAATCATTATTTTCTGACTTTCGTGACGATCACATCTACTGGCATTCAGTAGCTAATCGGCAATCAACGAAGACCTCAACAGCCACAGTCTACCAGATTTTTTCCGTCAAATCTTTACTTCTTTAGCAATGGGAGTACCAGCCTTTTTTCGCTGGCTGAGCAAAAAATATCAGACTTTAGTTGTGCCATGTAGAGAGGAAAAAGCAAAAGTAATCGATGGTGTCAAAGTTCCTATCGATATATCGGCACCAAATCCAAACCAATTTGAGTTTGACAACTTGTATTTGGATATGAACGGAATTATTCATCCGTGTTGCCATCCAGAGAACAAACCCGCTCCATGTAACGAAGAAGAAATGATGGAGGCAATCTTTGAATACATCGACAGGCTGGTTTCAATTGTGAGACCCAGAAAACTTTTGTATATGGCTATAGATGGAGTTGCGCCAAGAGCGAAAATGAACCAGCAGCGTTCTAGGCGTTTTCGAGCTTCTAAAGAAGCTCAAGAGAGCCAGGATAAAATTGCCAAGATAAAAGAAGAAATGAGACAGAAGGGGCTGAATGTTCCCGAAACAAATTCCTCAACGAAGCATTTTGACAGCAATTGTATTACTCCGGGCACAACGTTCATGGATCGCCTAGCAGAATGCCTCAGATATTACATCCACATGAAGTTAAACAGTGACCTCGGCTGGTCCAAAATGATGGTTATCCTTTCTGACGCAAACGTTCCAGGTGAAGGTGAACATAAAATAATGAATTATATTAGACGTCAGAAAGCACAACACAATTACAATCCCAACACCAGTCACTGTCTTTGCGGCGCCGATGCCGATTTGATCATGCTTGGTCTTGCAACGCACGAGCCCAACTTTACAATATTACGGGAAGATTTGAAGTCGTTTCATCAAGAAAGACCTTGCGAAATCTGCGGCCATACAGGTCACAAGGTAGATGAATGCACAGGAGCGAGTGTGATTACAATAGAAAACAATCTACTGGTTCCAGAGCAAGAATTTATCTTTTTGAGACTTAACGTCCTAAGAGAATACTTGACCAAAGAATTAACCATACCAAATCTTTCTTTCACGCAGGATATCGAAAGGGCGATCGATGACTGGGTGTTGCTGTGTTTCTTTGTAGGAAATGACTTCTTGCCTCATCTTCCATCACTTGAAATAAGAGAAGGCGCCATCGATAAACTTATAAGTCTTTATAAAAATATCTTTTCAAAAACAGGTGGTTATCTTACCGATAGCGGATATGTCGACCTTGAACGAATCCAATTGCTTTTAACCGATATTGGAAATATGGAAGATGGAATATTTAAAAAAAGAAGGCAGACCGATCAAGCGTTTCAAATGAGAAATGACAAAAGGAAAAAGCATAGAATGTCTCACGAGCACGCTGGTCCGGCCTGGGTACCTTCTGGAGAATTTGCTCCCACTCTTCTTGGTCAAAACATTACTCCGAATGCAGTTAGTAGTGAATCAATTAGAAAAGAAAGAACAAAAAACCATTTAATTGCAATCCAAAATAACCGATATGCTACTTTCAGCTCGAAACCAGCTCCCGATTTAAAAAACGCTCGAGGTGTGAAAAGACAACGTGAAGAAGAAGAAGAGGAGGACAATGAACCAGTCGATGATGTTAAACTGTGGGAAGAGGGATGGAAAGGAAGATATTACAAAAGCAAATTTAATGTGGGATCTGATGAGCCAAATTTTCCATCCGATGTTGCTAATCAGTACCGTAAAACGGGGTGACTTTGCCCGTGCGGGTGACTTTGGCCCAGCCTTTAAACGCATAAAAATATATTAAAAAATTTTTTTTTTTAAACTTTCGCTAGGTCACGCCATACATCACTACTATGCACACCTTTTTAGCATAATTGTTCATAGAAATATAATTTGTACTTTAAAATATAGGTTGATTTATTTTGGGCCAAAGTCACCCGCACGGGCAAAGTCACCCCGTTTTACGGTACATCATTGGTATATGTTGGGTTTTACGCTATTATTATCAAGGCTGCGCTTCGTGGGACTGGTACTATCCCTATCACTATGCATCTTTTGCGTCAGATTTTTGTAACATTGGCTTGCTGAAAGTCACGTTTCCAAGTGACACTCGCCCGTTCAAACCTCTGGAACAGTTAATGAGCGTCTTCCCGGCGGCAAGTAAACAGTTTTTGCCACATTCGTGGCAGGAGCTCATGTACCAGTCTCAATCACCAATCATTGATTTTTACCCGGCCGACTTCAAGGTTGATTTGAATGGGAAAAAATTTGCCTGGCAGGGCGTGGCTCTGCTGCCATTTGTGGACGAGGTGCGCTTGCTGAAATGCCTTGAAAAAGTTTATCCGAATTTGACTGAAGACGAACAGAAGAGAAATTCAATCGGCGTTGACAGGCTTTTCGTCCACAAATCGCACAAGGCATTTAAATTCTTGCAGATTTTATATGAAAGTGATGGAGACAAGAGAAAAATTGACATGAGCCTGCCTTCACCACTTGGAATGGCAGGCTCGATATGGTGTGATGATAAAGCTGTTTTACCGGGCAAAGTGCTTGTCTCCCCACTCTCAAACTTTGTGGATTGTTCAAACAGCAGTTCTATCTGTGTCAACTATCTTGATCCACAGTTTCATCCTGAGTTTGTATTTCAAGCCAAATTGCTTTCAAACGCCAAGGTCCCTGTTTCTGTCTTGAAACCACGTGATTTTGACAAATTAAAACCGATACAATCACACATAGCCCAAACAGCTTTTGTTAGAGAGAACGGACACTCTAGCTGCAACAACGCCCCTGTTGCCGATTGGATGCCAAAGAAAAGTTTCAATTCGACCATCAGCAATTCATCTAATTGCAATTTTAATGAGAAGCACACGTTCAACCAGCCCAACTGGGATAGGTTCGGTCTTAACCAGCCAAATCTGGAGAGGGCCAGTTTCTATCAGCCAAATAGCGGGAAGCCCTGGCTCAGCAAAACCAGCTGGGAAACAGCGAGTTTCAACAACCAGCCCGATCATAATTTGGACACAACTAAGCTCAACAAGCACAATAACATGCTTCAACACTCGAGAGACAAAAGACGTGACAGAAATCGTTTTCACCCATCACATTATAGCCGACCGTTGCCGTGTCAGAAAATCAACTATAGGCCTGACCACGGTGGTTACTATTCTAGATTCCATGACATCTCTTTTGCTGGTCGATACCAACTTTACTGAAGAAACCGCTCATATCGAAACCTGATATCAAAGATCAGGTGGTTAAGCGTTATTGTTATGCTGTTAAAAGATCATATCATTTGAAAATAAACGGTATTTATCAAATCCATATATGAGAGTCGTTTACTATATCAATTTTTGTTATGAAAAGTCTTTAAATAAAATTTTGAAGCCGTGATACGCGACGAACACAGTCTAGTTTATGTTTTTCAATTATTGAAGTAACTAACTCGAATCCTCTTTTTATAACGCTAGAACGTAGGTCAAGAAAATGAGAGAAATGTTACTTTGATGATTAGATCGGGTGGTCAAGATTAGGTGTGAATGGAGGAAACTGCGAAAACTGATTTAGTTAAAAACACGCTTTTACCGACAAACGATGCAGTAACAAGTAAATTAAAAACGAATTTTTAAAACCCAATGCTTTTATATGTAATTAAAACACAAATTTTAATTAATAAGCCACACCACTTCAAGGAACCCAATAACCACAAGGGGCCAACTTCACCTTCACAGGGATCTAGTTTACCCATAATCTCTCAAACTTCAATGTCACACTTATCAGTCCATTTTTTTTTTGGGCTCCTTTTCTATCATTTTAAGGCCCAAATTACATCAGGGATGGCCTCTCTGGACCCAGAATTGACGTCCCTGTTGAGATTCATTCAGATATTACGTACACAATTGCACCTCGTACATTTTTAGATTCCCTCTCATATGCATACATACACATGGCTGCCTTGCACCTCCCTTGCAGTGTAAAAATAATGCGTAAATCAGTTGCCATTTGTCCGAGAGAGAGAACAAAGCCAAGGAAAAGTTCAGTGCCGATCATTTTAATGTTTTCTCCAAAGGGCAATCAATTTTTTCTTAAAACATGAACTATAACCAAAGGAAGAGTAGTTTTGTATCAAATTTTTAAAAATCTAAATAAGAGGGTAGTTGCAAAAATAATTTTGCATGTATTTACACCATATAGAAAGGTACATAACAAATGACAACCAACTACTTAATTATAAATATAAAAACCATTGTTTTTTCATTTTATTTATGAAGATAGAATAGCAATCTATATATATAAAAGAACATGTCCTGACTGACTGACTGACTGACTGACTGACTGACTGACTGACTGACTGACAGATGACTGACTGATAATCAACGCCGAGCTCAAACGCCTCATCCTAGGAACGTGAAATTTGGAACTTATATTACTTTTATAGCGTAAACATCCGCTAAGAAAGGATTTTTGAAAATTTTGCTCCTGAGGGGAAAAAACTGGAAAACAAACTTTTTTCTAAAACAATGTATATCTCGAAAACCAAAAATGAGGAGATTTTGAAATTTGGTATATAGATTCTTTTTGAAAAATAAAAAAGTACGTGTTTCACCATTTTTTGAAAATTTGGTTTCCCGGATCTCAAATGTGGGTTGGAAAATTGGGTTATTTGGTTTTTAAAATAGCTGCTACTCAAAAACTGTGAATGCTACAAGAGTGAAAATTAGTATTTAGTTTCTACTCCAAAAATAATGAAATACGTGTTTTAGCATTTTTTGAAAATTTGGTTTCCAGGACTTCAAATGTGGGGTGGAAAATAGGGTTATTTGTTTTTTAAAGTAACTGCTACTCAAAAACTGTAAATACCACAGATGTGAAAATTAGTATTTAGTTTCTATTCTAAAAATAAAGATATACGTGTTTTACCATTTTTTTTAAATTTGGTTTTCAGGACCTCAAATGTGGGGTGGAAAATAAGGTTATTTGGTTTTTAATGTAACTGCTACTTGAAAACAGTAGATGCTACAGGAGTAAAAATTAGTATTTGGTTTCTACTCCAGAAATAATGATATACGTGTTTTACCATTTTTTGAAAATTTGGTTTCCAGTTCCAGGACCTCAAATGTGAGGTGGAAAAAAGGTTATTTGATTTTAAAATAACTGCTACTCAAAAACTGTAAGTGCTACAGAAGTGAAAAATAGTATTTTGAGGTTTTGTGCCGGTTACAAGTAAATGAGTTCAGTTTATCACCGGACGGACGGGCCAAGCCGTTATTTTAGGGTCTTTATACGGCCCTGCCCAAACCTTAAATCAAGGTGGGACGGGCCGAGATTTTTAACCAAGTATATAGACATTTTAGTGATTTTAGGGTGTTCAGGCTAAACGTGAAGTCAAGGTGGGACGGGCCGAAGTTTTTCATCAAGTATATAGAACTTCTAGGCCTGTAAAAACGGGCCGGGCCTAAATTAGACGGGCCGTGCCGGGCCAGGAATTTCAGTTTTTGAAACGGGTTGGGCCAAGTTGTCGACGGGCCGAACCGAGACCTAAAAAATTGATCCGTGCAGTACTCTACTATGTATGCATGGTTCAAATTCTCAAATTTCATGCGAGCGAAGCCGCTACGGGCACTGCTAGTCTATATATATAAAAGAACATGTCCTGACTGACTGACTGATAATCAACGCCGAGCTCAAACGCCTCATCCTAGGAACGTGAAATTTGGAATTTATATTACTTTTATTGCGTAAACACCCAGTAAAAAAGGATTTTTAAAAATGTTGCTCCTGAGGGGAAGAAACTGGAAAACAAACTTTTTTCTAAAACAATGTATATCTCGAAAACCAAAAATGAGGAGATTTTGAAATTTGGTACATGGATTCTTCTTGAAAAATAAAAAGATACGTGTTTCACCATTTTGTAAAAATTCGGTTTCCCGGACCTCAAATGTGGTTTGGAAATTTGGGTTATTTGGTTTTTAAAGTAGCTGATACTCAAAAACTGTGAATGCTACAGGAGTAAAAATTAGTATTTAGTTTCTACTAAAAAAAATAATGAAATACGTGTTTTAGAATTTTTTGAAAATTTGGTTTCCAGGACTTCAAATGTGGGGTGGAAAATAGGGTTATTTGTTTTTTAAAGTAACTGCTACTCAAAAACTGTAAATACCACAGATATAAAAATTAGTATTTAGTTTCTATTCTAAAAATAAAGATATACGTGTTTCACCATTTTTTACAAATTTGGTTTCCAGGACCTTAAATTTGGGGTGGACAATAGGATTACTTAGTTTTTAAAGTAAATGCTACTCAAAAACTGTGAATGCTACAAAAGTAAAAATTAGTATTTAGTTTCTTGACTCTCAAGGTTGTGTGAAAATTTCATTACGATCGGATGAATGGTGTAGCAATGCATAAAGGACATGCATATATACATACAAACATTCATTTATATATATATATATAAACTTTTATATATATATATATATATATATATATATATATATATATATATATATATATATATATATATATATATATATATATATATATATATATATATATATATATATATATATATATATATATTATTTTTTATCTTTGATTTAAATTTAAATTAAATTGACTGTTTCCTATAAAAGAAGCTCAAAAAACTGTCAAAAAACTTATTTTTATAAATATAGATAGAAGATAGATTAGAACTTGTACTATTACCGAATTAGAATTGTTTTAGAATGAATTGTCATCTTTACCAGCCATTGTCGCTGAAGCTTTCAGCCATCGATTTTGTTATATTTAATTTTGACAGAACTTTCTTTGTTGAAGAAAAACTACCTAAAAAAGTTCGGAAGAAAAATTCAAATCTGCCAAATGCTTTTTTTCAAGCTGTGATTTCAAGGAGCCAGAGTTTCGGCGAAATATATCAATCAAGTTATTTTCTTCTTTTGCATAGGAATAAACACCAAGTGGATTTAATACTAAAAGATTATAATTACCAAGATCAAACTACGTTCATGAACTTAATCTTGGAAAATAATTTCGAAAGGATTTTTGTTTCCTCCGAGCACAGGGAAAGCGATAATTTTATATCGTGTCCAGAAGACTTATTCGAAAACTTTAAATGTATGACCTTTTCCGCATACCATTTGGTTGAGTTGAGTTTAGACATCAACTGCTATGACCACATCTGTTATTGCCGTGATTTCCCAAACGATCCATACAGGTGGTCTTGTATGAATCTACAAATACTTAAGTTGCGTTGCGTCTGTACTGACTCTAAGCATCAGTTGAGACATTTTTATGACGATTGTGAAATTAGTGAGTTCATGGCCTGTGATTTTGATACCAAAAAATTTAAAATTCTAGACTTATCTTGCTGTGTCTTCACCTACACATCATATAAATTGCTGAAAGAATCTTGTAACCTTGAAAACTTGATTTTGTTCAATATGGCCGGTGGTTCATTACAATATCTGGTCGAAGCATTATCAGGTCATTCAAAACTGGAGCAACTTGATTTGAGCGATACTGAATGTTGTCGAATGATAACCAATTCAGATCTACCACTGATATACGAATTAATTGATAACTTACCTCGTTTGATACATCTTGACTTAAGTCATTCGCAGGTATCTTACAAAACACGCATTGTATGGTCCCACGAAAGACGATTCCAATATTTGGGACTGTGCTTTGATCAATCTAATGTTTTGAAATGGTGGACTAACTTAAATTCAAAAGTAGTTGGAACCTTTGATAATTTTGACGGGATTGTAGCTTCAATGAAGTGCAATCTGGTTAAAAAAAACCTGTACAGATTGAGTCTTAAACATTTGCGCCGTCTTGCTAAAAATAAAAACAATCATTCGGGCATGAAAGAAAATCAATCTGTCATACTTGATTACCTTCGTGATGGATTTTATAATCATGGCAGCAATTCTTTATTGAGTAAGGAGACTGCCAAGACGTTCTGCTGTTTAGTGGCAGGTGGCATCTTGGACAGAAACATCAGATTTTTTTTAAAGATATTTGTTTACGAAGCAAAATACACTCGTCATCGAGTAGCCGGATTGATCTCAGAACCTCTTTCAGATGTCATATGGCGTGAGCTATTGTTAAACCTCAATTGGATTACAAAAGTTCTTTCCTATTACAATTGTAAATTTTGTAACAATTCAGAGTTGGCAAACCATCTGATAGAGGCCTACAATAAATACCACGACTTTACAGGGTGTATAATCCCTCGTGCAGATCGTATTTTGAAAATTGTCAAAAACGAATCAAAAGATAAACAAAAAGTAGAAGAAATCTTAACAAAACATGCCAAATTAGAGTTGATTAATCAAGAAAAAATGAAAAGAGCAGAACTTGATGACGCAGTGAAATTTACACATTACACAATTTAACTAAAATTTTTTATCGCAAAATTTGAATAAACTAAAAATACAAAAATTGAAATAAATTAAGAGATTTCACGGTTTGGCAATGTATTTAATTTGTTATAGCTCTTTGTAATACTTTTTTCCATTTTATTCAGATCTGATTTGTTAAGTTGTTTGTTTCAAATTTCAAAAGACACAAAAAGGTAAACAAATCTTTACGATACAAGCAAAGATAAAGTGAATAAACAAGTGAGCCTTAAAAAACCAGGGTTTATCACAAATTCCTTTTGTTTCTGGATTTGATGGCTTTTCATCTATCGCAAAAAAATTATTTGAAAATGACATCTTTTTAAATTTATATATTCAAGTTTTATTTAATTGTATTTGATTTGTTTTTGTTTTAACCCCTAAAAAACAAAAACGGTAAATAGTGTCCTTCGAGGCACTATTTACATTGCAGTTGTAAGTGATAAACAAGTAAAGTAAAAAACGAGTTTTTTAACACAAACTTTGATTTCAAATACACTCGATGTGTGTCCGTGTGTATGTATACGAAAGATGTTCAAATTACGTTTTTTTTAATTGAATTATGTATTGTCATCCAATATAAAGCTATGCTGAAAGTTTCAGCTTCCTAGCTAGTCAAAAAGCTGCTTAAATTTCACTTGCAAGATTTGTGTACAGAGAAAGCCACACACACAAACAGAGATTGTAACCTAAATAAAAGTCTGTAAAAAAATCGAGTTTTTCAACACAAACTTTTATTTCAAATACACTCGATTTAGGAATACGAAAGATATTCAAATTAATTTTTTTAAATTGAATCATGTATTGTCATATATATAAAAATGAATGTTTGTATGTATATATGTATATCCTTTATGCATTGCTACACCATTCATCCGATCGTAATGAAATTTTCACACAACCTTGAGAGTCAAGGGGAAGGGGATTACAGATTGAATGCTAACGAGCGGTGAACGGAGCGTTACGTTATGCTTTATAAATAACTAAATAAACGATTTTTAGGGACATAATAGTTAAGAAAATTATACGACTGAACTTGTTATAAAAATCTCTATCTGACGGTATAGTTTTTTGTCTGTTTTAGTAAATATCTGTAGCGTTATTAGTAAAAAATACAAATTCAATTTTGTTGTTGTGAGCCACTCCTTCGAGTCGAATTGGCGATATTAGTGAAGAACACGAATTCAGTATTGTTGTTGTGAGTCACTCTTTCGAGTCGAATTAGCTCAGATAATGTCTCGCAAGCCGCCAAAGCACGAGGAAATCATGGATTTGTTAACAGAAAATAAAACCATCGAGTCATTGGCAGATAAAATTAAAGGTAAGATACTACCTGATCTGGAGTCGAGCATCAGAGAGATGTTGAAGGAATCAATGATGGAGCTGGTAACAAAGACCCTTCAGAATGAGATCAAACCTATTGTTGACAGGCTCAAATTCCTAACAGAGGAGAATCGTACCCTACAACTCAAAGTCGATCAATTGGAGACCCAGATGAGGAGCGGCAATCTTGTGTTCCACGGTGTACCCGAGTCATCTTACGCAGAAGCAGCCTCTGTTGCCAGTAAGGATGGGGGAGGTCAAAGGCCATCTTCACGGCAAGATACGGTGAAGGCTGTGATAGAATGTTGTCAGAAAAAGTTGGACCTCGAAATTTCAGAGCGTGACATCACTGCTGGATTTCGCGTACCGGGTCCAAAGAACGCGCCTCGGCCAATTGTTGTTACATTCGCCTCCAGGCTTGTCAGAGATAGGATCTATGAATTAAGGAGATTACTACGAAAACAAGACACTGCGCAAAAAGTTTATATAAACGAACACCTAACAAAAAAAAATGCCGACATCTTTTCCAATGGATTCTGTTGTTAAAAAAGAAATTTGTTTTGGTTTTGAGAGGTCTGAAGATAATTCTTCTTTATTTGATTCTGGTATTGATCCGGATGACAATTTATTTCGTTCAATGTATGAAGACACCAGCATTTATGTTTCTCCAAAAGATTTAAATGACCTGACCAATCAACTGCCTCGTGAATTTTTCTCTTTCCTTCACGTTAATTGCAGGAGTATGAAAAACAAATTAGACGATTTAACGATACTACTTCGCCAAAGTCGAGCTCGAATTTTGGCGGTCACAGAAACTTGGTTGGATGAAAATTCGTCTAAAGGCATAGAAATACCGGGTTTCCACTTTGTGTTCCAAAATCGAGACATGAAAAGAGGTGGTGGAGTTGGATTTTTTATTGATGAGCGGATCAAGTATTCAACAGTTGATGCTTCACTCTGGAACAGCAGTGTTACTTCATTCGAGCTTCTTCTAATCTCAATGGATTGTCAAAAAACTGGAAATTTCTTAGTGGGTGTTATTTATCGTCCCCCGGACACAAATTTACACAGTTTCAACATAGAATTCAGCAATTTGTTAAATTGTCTCGTCAAAAGAAATATGAATATTCTTTTAATGGGCGACTTCAATATTGATTTTCTCAGTAGAGAACAGAGCTCGTCTATGGCTGATTTTTTCAATTTACTGGCTTCTTACAGCCTTCTTCCGGCATTTACGGCGCCTACCAGGATAACTTCTAAAACTGCTTCTGCAATTGATAACATGTTTACAAACTACCCCTTACAACATTCTATTGCTAGGATTGTGATTGATGATATCTCTGATCATCTTCCGATTTTTTTGTCAACTGATCTCGCACCTCGCACCAATACTGAAAGAGATCAGATTTCATTTAGAAGGCTGACCAGCCTGAGACAGAAAGAGATGTTTGAACAGATGTTGGGTGAGATGGACTGGTCTGGGGTGATTGGGATGGCCGATGGTGGTGATGCGTCCTCTGCTTACTCATTATTCATTAATAAGTATCTCGAAATATATAACAAGTGTTTTCCACTGGTTAAATACACTCGTGGTCCTGCTAGATTTGATAAGGATTGGATGACGCCAAATCTCATGAAGTGCTGCAAAAAGAAAAATGCCTTATATAAAAAATACCTCAAGAGCCCGACAGTGGCCAATAAAGAAAAATTCACTGTGTACCGTAATCGCTTCAAATCAATGAAAATTGCGACAATCAAAGAATTCTATTCAAAAAAATTCAATTTATGTCAAAACAATGCTAAAGAAACATGGAAAATCATTGGGAGCCTAATGGGCAAGCGATCTTCTGTGGAGCAGTGCAGGACTTTTGATGCGGGTGACGGGAGTTATTTGACCTCTCCTACAGAAATTGTTGACTCGTTTAATAACCATTTCTCCAGCATTGGCACAGATCTCGCAAAAAATATATTAATTCCTAATGAAACATTTGATGAATATCTTGGTAATCCCGTGGTCCATTCTTTCGATGCTGTACCTACAACACCGGACGAGATCATTGAAATATCGACACGATTAAAAATCTCACACAGCAGTGGAATCGACGGAATTGACCCGTGTATTGCAAGATGCTCTGTTCCACGGATAGCCCATATTCTTTCCTGCATAATAAACTGCTCTTTTTCTTCAGGGGTGTTTCCTGATCAGTTAAAGTCGGCAAAAGTAATTCCCCTTCACAAATCTGGCAAAAAAGATACCATTTCCAATTATCGGCCAATATCTATTTTATGTTTCTTCTCAAAGTTTTTTGAAAAAGCTATGCACTCCAGGCTCTATGGATTTCTTGCCAGATTTTCCATCATTACCAGGAGTCAGTTCGGCTTTAGAAAAAACCACTCTACCTACATGCCGCTCGTTCTGTTGCACTCGAGGGTTGCGGAGGCTATGGATCGAGGAGACTACATCATCGGCGTGTTTCTGGATCTGGCCAAGGCTTTTGATACAGTGAATCACAAAGTCTTGCTAAAAAAACTTGAACACTATGGGGTCCGAGGGATTCCATTAATGTGGTTTGAAGATTATTTGAGCGGTAGAACTCAACAGGTACACTACAACGAAGTTACTTCATCAACGCGGCGGGTAACTTGTGGCGTGCCTCAGGGGTCGGTGCTAGGCCCTCTCTTATTTCTTGTCTACATTAATGATTTGTGCACTGTTTCGCATCGTCTCGAATTTGTCTTGTTCGCCGATGATACCAACCTTTTTGCTTCTGGTGAAAACCTAAAAGATTTATATGATGTTACTAATCATGAACTACTTTCCGTTTATAAATGGTTTTGTGCGAATAAACTTTCTTTAAATATAAGTAAAACCAACTATATTCTATTCCACCATAGAAATAAATTAATTTGTTCTGATTATCAACTTCTTATTGACGATAAACCTATTGCGCGAGTTTCCTCGTGTAAATTTCTTGGAATGTTGCTTGATGAGCACCTCTCACTGATTGACCATATTAGTTACGTCACCTCTAAAGTTGCAAAAAATTGTGGAATTCTATCTCGCGTGAGTCGATTTGTGGATAAAAATATTTCTATGATGTTGTATTACGCTCTCGTTTACCCTTACTTGTCCTATTGTAATATTGTTTGGGCTTCAAATTATCCTACACGTCTAAAGTCTCTCCACATCTTACAGAAAAGAATCATCCGAATATTATTTAACTTGCCCTTTACATCATCTTGTAAAATGAAAATGATCGAGAACAACCTACTAAATGTTTATCAAATTAATTTTTTTCTTGTTAGTATTTTCATGTACAAATATGACAACCATATGTTACCGTCGTCATTTGATAACCTTTTCACAAAATCGTCTCATGTACATTCTCATGATGTGCGTTCTTTGCATTGCTTTCGGTCCGATTTTGCTCGAACAACTCTCAAAACATTCTCCATAAAGTGTTATGGTCCGCGGTTGTATTCAAGTATTCCAATAACAATATCCTCATTGAAAAGCATTTCGCTATTTAAAAAATCGTTGAAATCTTACATATTACAGCTAGATTCATAATTTCAATATCTATATACTTATGTTAACTTCGATACAGATATGTTAACTTATATATATTTATGTTTACTCCTATACACTTATGTTAACTTTTATTTCTCTGTCTCGGTTCGTATCTGAATTTTCGTTTATAGGTCGTCCAGTTAGCGGGAAGTAATTCCCTTTGGATGAACCTTTTGAGCACTTGATTTTTTTTTCCTTATTTATAACTTCACTGTTGTTTTGTTTCGTGCTCAATAAATGTTCAAAAAAAAAATATAGAGAAAAAATTTTTGCAATCCGTCACAAAATGAGCGGAGCGGAGCGGGTGAGCGAGCGGAGCGGAGCGGGTGAGCGAGCGGGAACTATATATATATGTATGTGCGTATGTATATGTGTATGTATGTATGTGTATGTGCATGTATGTGTGTCTGTGTTTATGTATGTATGTATGTATGTATGTATGTATGTGTTTTTTACAATATTTCGGCACTAAATGCTCATTCAAAGTATGTATGTGTGTGTATGTATCTAGGTATGTATGTATGTATGTATGTATTATGTATGTATGTATGTATGTATGTATGTATGTATGTATGTATGTATGTATGTATGTATGTATGTATGTATGTATGTGTGTGTGTGTGTGTATGTATGTATGTATGTATGTACTAGCAGTGCCCGTAGCGGCTTCGCTCGCATGAAATTAGAGAGTTTGAACCGTGCATCCATAGTAGAGATCAATTTTTTAGGTCTCGGCTCGGCCCGTCGACAACTTAGCCCAGCCCGTTTTAAAAACCCAAACTCCTGGCCCGGAACAGCCCGTCTGAATTAGGCCCGGCCCATTCTTACAGGCTTAGAAGTTCTATATACTTGATGAAAAACTTCGGCCCGTCCCACCTTGACTTCAGGTTTGGCCCGGCCCAACTGAAGACCCTAAAATCACTAAAATATCTAACTACTTGGTGAAAAACCTCGGCCCGTTCCACTTTGATTTAAGGTTTGGCCTGGCCCGTGTGAAGACTCTAAAATAACGGCTTGGCCCGGCCGGTGATAAACTGAACTTAGCTACTTTTAACCGGCACAAAACTTCAAAATACTAATTTTTACATTTGTAGCACTTACAGTTTTTGAGTAGCAGTTATTTTGAAATCAAATAACCCTTTTTTCCACCCCACATTTGATGTCCTGGAAACCAAATTTTTAAGAAAATGTTGAAACACTTATATCATAATTTTTTGAGTAAATACTAAATACTAATTTTGACATCTGTAGCATTCACAGTTTTTGAGTAGCAGTTACTTTAAAAACCAAAGAAACCTTTTTTCCACCCCACATTTGAAGTCCTGAAAACTAAAATTTCAAAAAATGGTGAAACACATATATCCTTATTTTTAGAATAGAAACTAAATACTAATTTTTACTTTTGTAGCATTAACAGTTTTTGAGTAGAAGCTACTTTAAAAACCAAATAACCCAATTTTCCAACCCACATTTGAGGTCCGGGAAACCAAATTTGTAAAAAATGGTGAAACACGTATATCTTTATTTTTAGAAAAGAAACTAAATAATAATTTTTACATCTGTGGTATTTACTGTTTTTGAGTAGCAGTTACTATAAAAGACAATTAGCCCTATTTTCCACCCCACATTTGAAGTCCTGGAAACCAAATTTTCAAAAAATGCTAAAACACGTATTTCATTATTTTTGGAGTAGAAACTAAATACTAATTTTTACTCCTGTAGCATTAACAGTTTTTGAGTAGAAGCTACTTTAAAAACCAAATAACCCAATTTTCCAACCCACATTTGAGGTCCGGGAAACCGAATTTTCAAAAAATGGTGAAACACGTATCTTTTTATTTTTCAAAAAGAATCTATATACCAAATTTCAGAAAAAAATTTTAGAAAAAATTTTTAGAAAAAAGTTTGTTTTCCAGTTTTTTCCCCTCAGGAGCAAAATTTTCAAAAATCCTTTCTTAGCGGATGTTTACGCTATAAAAGTAATATAAGTTCCAAATTTCACGTTCCTAGGATGAGGCGTTTGAGCTCGGCGTTGATTATGAGTCAGTCATCTGTCAGTCAGGACATGTTCTTTTATATATATAGATGTATGTATGTATGTATGTATGTATGTATGTATGTATGTATGTATGTATGTATGTATGTATGTATGTATGTATGTATGTATGTATGTATGTATGTATGTATGTATGTATGTATGTATGTATGTATGTATGTATGTATGTATGTATGTATGTATGTATGTATGTGAAAACTCTTCTTCGAGCAAGTTCGTCAGAGGTCTTCAGAGGAAGACCCTCCCAGCGTTTCGGCCCTTTTCCTGACGCTACCACGGGAGGGCGGGCCACGACCGTTGATCAGACGGCCGCCCCCTGACGAAATTTGTGTATCACATGCCGTTTCCGACCAGAACCAGATAACCGGCAAATCTTCAAAGTACCAGAACCAAGAAGTCATTTTGAAACCGTCAAGCAACTGTAACAAGATGAGAAACTGTCTTTCAAACGCCGGAACTTGAGCATGTAGTAACTGTAGCATCCACCAAACCGCCAGATTCCGATACCGAAAGAAACATTCACCTCCGGAACTTCGAGCCATGCCATCACTTTCACCAAACGAGAAACACCACAAACCATAATGGCAGGAAACATTGTTTCGATTATTTTCTAAACGCCAGCAACTTTCCTTCTATTGCAAACAACCGAAACTTTCGCCGGCAGCCATAACGCGACTTCGACCCTGAACTTGTAAACAAAGGAGGAGCTAACACTGTTGTACGGAAGCCAGAAGTGGCTGTTTAAATTTATTATCTCCTTTTTCATTCCTTTGCATCCATATCCAAAAAGAAGCTGTTTCTGCTCTTTCAGCTATTTTCTTGATAGCTTGAGTTTTTTTCCGACCCGACATTCCGAGAGCCACAAGCAATTTGACGAGTGAGCGACCGGCTAAACCCCTGGCGCCTACTTCAACTGGAAAAATCTCGACTCTATATCCCGCACGCTCCAAATCTTGGGCAAGGATTCTGTAACGCTCTTCTTTCAAGATATTTGAGGCTTCCATGTTGCTTTCCCATGGCACTGTCAATTCGATGAACAGCAACGTCTTGGCCAAACTGGAAAAAATGACAATGTCCGGTCTCAATCCGCTGCTGCGAACCAATTCCGGAAAGCAGTCTTCATCTTTTAAGTCTGCTGATATCCTCCAGTCATTTGCCGCATCAAGCAACGATTCTCTTCTCGTACTTGCCTTTCTGCGGCCCAAGTGCTGCAAGCCTTCTCTCAAGAAATAAACTTTTCTTCTGGGGCACAACTGCATCGAATTGGCTAGTCTGCAGTTCTCCTTGATAATGCCCAGTATCTCTCTTAGAACCTCATTGTGGCGCCACGTGTATCTTCCCTTTGCCAAAGCATACGGACAACATGAGAGAATATGAATCAGAGTTTCTGTTTTTTCACACAGCTTGCAGGCTTCATTTTCAAGCTTTCCCCACTTCACTAAGTTCGAAGCTGTCGGCAGTTGATCATACATCGCTCTAATCACAAAAGATAGGCGGATGGGCGAGTAACGCCACAAATCATTCCATGTCATCGAATGTTGAACTGCCGCCTCCCATCTAGTCCAATCGCCCTGTTGCGACATCTGAGCACCTAACTGCACTCTTTCCAACTCCATTGCTCGCCTTCTGTCTTGAATAATCAGGTTTGTCCTTTCCTGCGACGAGGCCTTAGACCACCACACATGATGGAACCAACCCAGACCGAGCCGTCCCGGTTGCACTGCTCCGAGCTTTTCAGACCATTGCAAAGATCCCTCGGCTTCACGGATGTCCCTCCATGCAGTCCAGCCTTTTCCCGATCCAACTGATGGGCCCACATTCACGATACATGGGTCTGAAGAGTTGTCCAGCATCAACTGTGTCCGTATCTTGCTAATCTTGTACTCTTCTACTAGGGACTTGAATGGAAGAGCTAACTTAGCTGACTTACTGTATAGAGCTAAAGTTGTTAACGCCGGTGGAAGTCCTAGCCATTTCCGAATGCAGCAGTTCATTTTTTTCTCCATTCGCTCCACGTGAGATAAACATATCTCATAGATTGTTAATGGCCATAGCAACCTCGGTATCAAAACAAACTGTACCAGCCATACCTTGAACTTTCCCTGCAGCTCGGTTGAATTGATTTTCCTCAGGTCCTCAACCAAGCCCTGCAGAACGATGCTGATCCGATTCACATCATTCATGGAGACGTTGTACCATCTTCCCAAGCTTTTCACAGGCTCTTGCTGGATTGTTGGGATTTCGCAACCAGCCACCGAGAATGAGACAAAACCATCAATCTCTCCATGTCGCAAAGAAAGGCTTCTCGATTTGGTTGGCTTGAACTTCATTCCACACCAGGACAACAAGTCGTTGAAATTTTGAAGAATACGGCGCATTTCGCCGCAGTGATTCAAGATAAGAGTAGTGTCGTCCATGAAGGCTTTTATTGATGGCATGAAAATTCCTTTTCCCAGGTAAACATCCTGAACCCGAGATGCAATCGAACCGAGCAATAATTGCATAGCCAGAACAAATAGGATGGGAGAAATTGAACACCCCATAGCGATTCCGACCCGCAAGTTGAACCACTCTGTGGAGCACGTCGATGTTGACATATGTATGTATGTATGTATGTATGTATGTATGTATGTATGTATGTATGTATGTATGTATGTATGTATGTATGTATGTATGTATGTATGTATGTATGTATGTATGTATGTATGTATTTATTTATTTATTTATTTATTTGTTTATTTGTCAACATATCTGCATAATAAAATGAAATGTCAACAGGGAGACTACTAATAAGCAATGCTTGTAGTGTAGCCACCCTTTACAAAAAGAAACAAAAGTCACATACACACACAAAATCAAATATAAACACAATGCTCAGTTTTTCATAGAAACGATTGTAAATTATGTTCACAAATAAATTTCTTGATAAGAATTTTAAAAATGTGAACTGAAGATGCACATCTGATGTCTTCTGGTAAAATGTTCCATAATTTTGGTCCAATGAGGTAAATACTTGTAGAAAGTATTTTCAATCTGCAGTAAGGTAAATGAAAGATACCTGTATGTCTTGTTTGTCTATTCTTTATATCTGATGATAACATAAAATTATCAAAGACAGGGCAATGCATAATATTATTAATTAGCTTAAACATGAAAACCAAGATGCTATAGCAGTGAACTTGTCTTGGTGTTAATATATTTAGTGTATTGATATATTTATCAACATTGTCCGTTCTTCCAAGTCCGTAGAGCATTCTAACAAAACGATTCTGGATTACTGAAAGGGTACGCATAGAGGAAACAGGACTGTTTCCCCAAATCAAATTACAATAAGTAATATGTGGGTAGATCAAAGAGTAATAAAGATGACATATAATATCATGATTCAAACGATTTCTGAACCTTGATAATAATCCAACAGATTTGCTCATTTTTCTTCTAACAGCATTTATATGATCTGTCCAAGACAGACTTTCCGTAATGGTAACACCAAGAAACTTTGTGAATCCCACTCTAGGCAGTGAAGTTCCACCATATTCAATACGAAATAGAGGAAGAGCATTCAATTTAATTTTTGGTCCAAATATCATGTAGTTTGTTTTGCTGATATTAATTTTGAGACGATTGGCAGAGAACCAATGAGAAAATTTCACTAATTCAATGTTCATCACAGCTGTAACTTCATCTATAGAATTTCCAGAATAAAACAAATTGGTGTCATCAGCATATAATATTGTAGAGAGCAGTTTAGAAGTTTCAAATATGTCATTAACAAAGATGTTGAAAAGTAGTGGGCCTAGGATTGAACCTTGTGGAACTCCTATGGATATGCCCCTCAAAGCAGAGTTTGTGTCGCCAAGAGAAACTAGTTGACTTCTATCTTTCAAATAGTTAACAAACCATAAATGTGCAGTCCCACGAATACCATAGTGTGAGATCTTATTCAGCAGAATGTCGTGATTGATAGTATCAAAAGCTTTGCTAAGATCAATGAAAACACCCACTGTGAGATGCTTGTTGTTCATTTGCTGTAGTAGTTGCTGGGTGAGATTAATGAGAGCAAGATCAGTGGAACTATTTGCTTTAAATCCAAATTGGTTGCTGTGAATGACGTGGTGCTTGTTGAAAAAAGACGTGATTCTATTGAACATAAGTTTTTCCAGGAGTTTTGAGATTGGAGACAAGAGTGATATAGGTCTGTAATTATCAAGGGATTCCTTGTCACCCTTTTTAAAAATTGGAATAACTTTTGATGTCTTTAATGGCTCGGGAAATATGCCTTTCTTGAATGAGAGATTAAAAATATGACAAAGAGGACTGGATATGGAGTTTATTATCGACTTGAGCAAAAAATTACTTAAATCATCTATTGCAGTACTTCTTGAATTTTTGAAACTGTTGACTGTTCTCACTATTTCAGTTTCAGTAATTTCTTCAAGAAAAATTGAATCTGAAACAGGTTTGACCAAGTAATCACTATAATTGTTAGTAGTTATAGATGGAATGGTGTTAGCCGTATTGGTACCAATAGATGTGAAATATTCATTGAAGATATTGGATAATAATAATTTGTCTTCAACTAGCTGACCATTGTGAAAAATTCTTTCAATAGATTCAGGACGAGATTTATTTAAGGCTTTCCTAATAATTGTCCAAGTCTTTTTGATGTCATTCTTTGCCTGTTGAAACAATGTGTTGTAGTAGCTCTTTTCGGCCTCACGTTTGATCGATGTAAACATATTCCTAAATTTTTTGTATTTTTCTATATTTTCAGTTGTCGGATGCTTGATTGATTTCACGTAAAGTTTATGTTTGGTTTTAGATGATTTGATAATTTCTTCCGTGATCCACTCCTGACGTCGTTCTTTACGATCGACAGTATGATAAGGACAGGTTGAGTTTAGCACCCTGGTAAGATGATCCTGGAAAATCCTAAAAGCCTCGTCAGTATCATTGCTGGACAAGATATTGGACCAATCTACTTGCTGAAGTCCGAGAGTCAAAGACAATACATTCATAGGTTTTAAGTTTCTTTTGGAAGCAATAGTTTTATCTAGATTTAACCTGCTTTGGAAAATAGTGAAGATAGGAAAGTGGTCGGATAAGTCATCCAGCAAGATGCCACTCACGTTGTTACTATACCTGTTTGTAAAAATGTTATCAATGAGTGTAGCTGAGTGTTTGGTCATTCTAGTAGGTCTAGTTATTGTAGGTAGTAAGTTGTGTTCCAGTAGTGTATTCTCAAAGTTTGTTCTTAATTGTCCACAATTTAGCAAATTGATATTAAAATCTCCTCCAATGTAGATGTCAGACTTGTGGTTTATTGATGCTAAAAATTCATTTAGATTGCCAAGAAAAACATCCGCATCAGAGTCAGGAGGTCTGTAGATGTTCAATATTAAATTTTTTTTACCATTTTTATTTATCATTTCAATTGCCAGCCAGTCAAAAACAGGATTGGCAATACATAAATCATCTCTCACTCTGTAATGTATGTCATTTCTAATAAAAATAGCCACACCACCACCTTTACCACTTATTCTGTTTCTGTATACAAATGAGTATCCAGGGAGAATTATTAATGGAGCAGTATCTTCCGAAAGCCATGTTTCAGTTATCAGTAGCATTGAAAAAAAGTTTCTTGTGTTGTAACATAAAATTTCAAGGACTGGAACTTTATGAAACAGACTACGTGAATTTATATGTAAAATAGCAAATGAGTTATTGGGTGAAGTTTCAATTAATTTGGACAATTCTTTGTTATTATAATATTTGGAAGTAATCTTAAGAGATCTAAAAAAGTTGACATCAGGATCATGAGCTTCAAGAAAAAACTGGTTTTTGTTTTCTTTTTCAAATAAGTCAAAAATATTTACATCTGTGGCAGCCTCCATTATTGCTTGTTGTTTTGTTTAAAAGTCCATTCACGGACAACGACATAGCGAGGCCAGTTATCAGGGTTGAACATGTTGGTCGTTGCTTCAGATGTAATGCATAATCTGAAAGAAGAGCTCATATCGGTTGGTGAAAAGGCTTCATCTTTGTTCCTTGCTTTATGTATGTATGTATGTATGTATGTATGTATGTATGTATGTATGTATGTATGTATGTATGTATGTATGTATGTATGTATGTATGTATGTATGTATGTATGTATGTATGTATGTATGCACTCCGCCTCGCTTATTGCGAGCCAGTCCCAAGCCTGGAGAAAGGAGGAGGGAAAAGTAAAAAGGATCAAATTCTGATCCACGACAGGGAGTACATAAGTGATCCCTACACACAGCCATTAGAGTCTTAAAACACCTGGTGTAAAGGACTATAAACTATTATAAAAAAAAAAAAACAAGTAAATTAAAAACGAATTTTTAAAACCAATGCTCTTATATGTAATTAAAACACAAATTTTGCAATCAATTTTTTCTTATATTACTCTTTTATTTTATGTTAAAGTCGAAATATCTTAATTATATCGAAATATCGAAATTAATTAAAATTATCTAAATTAATTGACTTATTGTAAAACTAATAATTGAATATTGCATTGTCTTCTATTTTAAGCATGTATGCAAAATTTGAAAAAATCTATCATCAGGAAGTGACTCAAAAATTGATTGCAAGATTTGAAACAGACAGAGAAACAAACAGACAGACAGAGAAACAGAGACGACGAGTTAATAAAAGCATTGGTAATAATAATAAAAATATCATCAAAAAGCATCGAATTTAAATATCTCAACTATTTTCATGAAAATTTCGTACACGCTTGAGAATCGCGGTCAGTGAGTGTGGTTCGTGTTAACTTGGTAAAATAGTCTGCCAGTCGGTTAGCGTTTTGTGGTCAAGAAAACCCTCAAGAAAACCCTCCAGAAAACCCTCAAGAAAACCCTCAAGAAAACCCTCAAGAAAACCCTCAAGAAACCCCTCGATAAAATCCTCAAGAAAATTAACTAAATTAATTGACTTATTGTAAAACTAATAATTGAATATTGCATTGTCTTCTTATCTTGAGCATGTATGCAAAATTTGAAAAAAATCTATCATCAGGAAGTGACTCAAAAATTGATTGCAAGATTTGAAACAGACAGAGAAACAGACAGAGAAACAGAGCCGACGAGTTAATAAAAGCATTGGTAAAAATGCAAAAAAGGCAATTGATCTTTTGATGTATTATTTTTCGCATGACCTACGCAAAAAACATTATTCGACAAAAAGGCGTTCTTGAAAAACGTTCTTTCAACGCCCGACTGGTAAAACGTTCTTAAAACTGTCAACTTTTTTATATTCAAAACAAAACTTTTATAGAAAGTTTCATTACAAAAAATGTGTTTCTCTGTATTTAGTTTAAAAGATTTTTTTTATTCAAACTTTTGTTGACTTGAAATATTCAATTGTTAAAATATTTTTATCGGCAATAAAAAAGCGGAGTTCTTTTGTTCCATCTGCTAACAATAAAGCTGCATCGGGCCTAATTTCATCAGCCTATCGCGTGATTCGCGCCACGTCGTTTTCTTACGCAACCAATCAGCGCGATGCCGAGCCCAGTCGGTCTATTGCTAATTGGACGCTGCTTAGTATATAAGGAAGAAAGGTCCGAGACCAAATCATTATTTTCTGACTTTCGTGACGATCACATCTACTGGCATTCAGTAGCTAATCGGCAATCAACGAAGACCTCAACAGCCACAGTCTACCAGATTTTTTCCGTCAAATCTTTACTTCTTTAGCAATGGGAGTACCAGCCTTTTTTCGCTGGTTGAGCAAAAAATATCCGACTTTAGTTGTGCCATGTAGAGAGGAAAAAGCAAAAGTAATCGATGGTGTCAAAGTTCCTATCGATATATCGGCACCAAATCCAAACCAATTTGAGTTTGACAACCTGTATTTGGATATGAACGGAATTATTCATCCGTGTTGCCATCCAGAGAACAAACCCGCTCCATGTAACGAAGAAGAAATGATGGAGGCAATCTTTGAATACATCGACAGGCTGGTTTCAATTGTGAGACCCAGAAAACTTTTGTATATGGCTATAGATGGAGTTGCGCCAAGAGCGAAAATGAACCAGCAGCGTTCTAGGCGTTTTCGAGCTTCTAAAGAAGCTCAAGAGAGCCAGGATAAAATTGCCAAGATAAAAGAAGAAATGAGACAGAAGGGGCTGAATGTTCCCGAAACAAATTCCTCAACGAAGCATTTTGACAGCAATTGTATTACTCCGGGCACAACGTTCATGGATCGCCTAGCAGAATGCCTCAGATATTACATCCACATGAAGTTAAACAGTGACCTCGGCTGGTCCAAAATGATGGTTATCCTTTCTGACGCAAACGTTCCAGGTGAAGGTGAACATAAAATAATGAATTATATTAGACGTCAGAAAGCACAACACAATTACAATCCCAACACCAGTCACTGTCTTTGCGGCGCCGATGCCGATTTGATCATGCTTGGTCTTGCAACGCACGAGCCCAACTTTACAATATTACGGGAAGATTTGAAGTCGTTTCATCAAGAAAGACCTTGCGAAATCTGCGGCCATACAGGTCACAAGGTAGATGAATGCACAGGAGCGAGTGTGATTACAATAGAAAACAATCTACTGGTTCCAGAGCAAGAATTTATCTTTTTGAGACTTAACGTCCTAAGAGAATACTTGACCAAAGAATTAACCATACCAAATCTTTCTTTCACGCAGGATATCGAAAGGGCGATCGATGACTGGGTGTTGCTGTGTTTCTTTGTAGGAAATGACTTCTTGCCTCATCTTCCATCACTTGAAATAAGAGAAGGCGCCATCGATAAACTTATAAGTCTTTATAAAAATATCTTTTCAAAAACAGGTGGTTATCTTACCGATAGCGGATATGTCGACCTTGAACGAATCCAATTGCTTTTAACCGATATTGGAAATATGGAAGATGGAATATTTAAAAAAAGAAGGCAGACCGATCAAGCGTTTCAAATGAGAAATGACAAAAGGAAAAAGCATAGAATGTCTCACGAGCACGCTGGTCCGGCCTAGGTACCTTCTGGAGAATTTGCTCCCACTCTTCTTGGTCAAAACATTACTCCGAATGCAGTTAGTAGTGAATCAATTAGAAAAGAAAGAACAAAAAACCATTTAATTGCAATCCAAAATAACCGATATGCTACTTTCAGCTCGAAACCAGCTCCCGATTTAAAAAACGCTCGAGGTGTGAAAAGACAACGTGAAGAAGAAGAAGAGGAGGACAATGAACCAGTCGATGATGTTAAACTGTGGGAAGAGGGATGGAAAGGAAGATATTACAAAAGCAAATTTAATGTGGGATCTGATGAGCCAAATTTTCCATCCGATGTTGCTAATCAGTACATCATTGGTATATGTTGGGTTTTACGCTATTATTATCAAGGCTGCGCTTCGTGGGACTGGTACTATCCCTATCACTATGCACCTTTTGCGTCAGATTTTTGTAACATTGGCTTGCTGAAAGTCACGTTTCCAAGTGACACTCGCCCGTTCAAACCTCTGGAACAGTTAATGAGCGTCTTCCCGGTGGCAAGTAAACAGTTTTTGCCACATTCGTGGCAGGAGCTCATGTACCAGTCTCAATCACCAATCATTGATTTTTACCCGGCCGACTTCAAGGTTGATTTGAATGGGAAAAAATTTGCCTGGCAGGGCGTGGCTCTGCTGCCATTTGTGGACGAGGTGCGCTTGCTGAAATGCCTTGAAAAAGTTTATCCGAATTTGACTGAAGACGAACAGAAGAGAAATTCAATCGGCGATGACAGGCTTTTCGTCCACAAATCGCACAAGGCATTTAAATTCTTGCAGATTTTATATGAAAGTGATGGAGACAAGAGAAAAATTGACATGAGCCTGCCTTCACCACTTGGAATGGCAGGCTCGATATGGTGTGATGATAAAGCTGTTTTACCGGGCAAAGTGCTTGTCTCCCCACTCTCAAACTTTGTGGATTGTTCAAACAGCAGTTGTATCTGTGTCAACTATCTTGATCCACAGTTTCATCCTGAGTTTGTATTTCAAGCCAAATTGCTTTCAAACGCCAAGGTCCCTGTTTCTGTCTTGAAACCACGTGATTTTGACAAATTAAAACCGATACAATCACACATAGCCCAAACAGCTTTTGTTAGAGAGAACGGACACTCTAGCTGCAACAACGCCCCTGTTGCCGATTGGATGCCAAAGAAAAGTTTCAATTCGACCATCAGCAATTCATCTAATTGCAATTTTAATGAGACGCACACGTTCAACCAGCCCAACTGGGATAGGTTCGGTCTTAACCAGCCAAATCTGGAGAGGGCCAGTTTCTATCAGCCAAATAGCGGGAAGCCCTGGCTCAGCAAAACCAGCTGGGAAACAGCGAGTTTCAACAACCAGCCCGATCATAATTTGGACACAACTAAGCTCAACAAGCACAATAACATGCTTCAACACTCGAGAGACAAAAGACGTGACAGAAATCGTTTTCACCCATCACATTATAGCCGACCGTTGCCGTGTCAGAAAATCAACTATAGGCCTGACCACGGTGGTTACTATTCTAGATTCCATGACATCTCTTTTGCTGGTCGATACCAACTTTACTGAAGAAACCGCTCATATCGAAACCTGATATCAAAGATCAGGTGGTTAAGCGTTATTGTTATGCTGTTAAAAGAAATGATGGAGGCAATCTTTGAATACATCGACAGGCTGGTTTCAATTGTGAGACCCAGAAAACTTTTGTATATGGCTATAGATGGAGTTGCGCCAAGAGCGAAAATGAACCAGCAGCGTTCTAGGCGTTTTCGAGCTTCTAAAGAAGCTCAAGAGAGCCAGGATAAAATTGCCAAGATAAAAGAAGAAATGAGACAGAAGGGGCTGAATGTTCCCGAAACAAATTCCTCAACGAAGCATTTTGACAGCAATTGTATTACTCCGGGCACAACGTTCATGGATCGCCTAGCAGAATGCCTCAGATATTACATCCACATGAAGTTAAACAGTGACCTCGGCTGGTCCAAAATGATGGTTATCCTTTCTGACGCAAACGTTCCAGGTGAAGGTGAACATAAAATAATGAATTATATTAGACGTCAGAAAGCACAACACAATTACAATCCCAACACCAGTCACTGTCTTTGCGGCGCCGATGCCGATTTGATCATGCTTGGTCTTGCAACGCACGAGCCCAACTTTACAATATTACGGGAAGATTTGAAGTCGTTTCATCAAGAAAGACCTTGCGAAATCTGCGGCCATACAGGTCACAAGGTAGATGAATGCACAGGAGCGAGTGTGATTACAATAGAAAACAATCTACTGGTTCCAGAGCAAGAATTTATCTTTTTGAGACTTAACGTCCTAAGAGAATACTTGACCAAAGAATTAACCATACCAAATCTTTCTTTCACGCAGGATATCGAAAGGGCGATCGATGACTGGGTGTTGCTGTGTTTCTTTGTAGGAAATGACTTCTTGCCTCATCTTCCATCACTTGAAATAAGAGAAGGCGCCATCGATAAACTTATAAGTCTTTATAAAAATATCTTTTCAAAAACAGGTGGTTATCTTACCGATAGCGGATATGTCGACCTTGAACGAATCCAATTGCTTTTAACCGATATTGGAAATATGGAAGATGGAATATTTAAAAAAAGAAGGCAGACCGATCAAGCGTTTCAAATGAGAAATGACAAAAGGAAAAAGCATAGAATGTCTCACGAGCACGCTGGTCCGGCCTGGGTACCTTCTGGAGAATTTGCTCCCACTCTTCTTGGTCAAAACATTACTCCGAATGCAGTTAGTAGTGAATCAATTAGAAAAGAAAGAACAAAAAACCATTTAATTGCAATCCAAAATAACCGATATGCTACTTTCAGCTCGAAACCAGCTCCCGATTTAAAAAACGCTCGAGGTGTGAAAAGACAACGTGAAGAAGAAGAAGAGGAGGACAATGAACCAGTCGATGATGTTAAACTGTGGGAAGAGGGATGGAAAGGAAGATATTACAAAAGCAAATTTAATGTGGGATCTGATGAGCCAAATTTTCCATCCGATGTTGCTAATCAGTACATCATTGGTATATGTTGGGTTTTACGCTATTATTATCAAGGCTGCGCTTCGTGGGACTGGTACTATCCCTATCACTATGCACCTTTTGCGTCAGATTTTTGTAACATTGGCTTGCTGAAAGTCACGTTTCCAAGTGACACTCGCCCGTTCAAACCTCTGGAACAGTTAATGAGCGTCTTCCCGGCGGCAAGTAAACAGTTTTTGCCACATTCGTGGCAGGAGCTCATGTACCAGTCTCAATCACCAATCATTGATTTTTACCCGGCCGACTTCAAGGTTGATTTGAATGGGAAAAAATTTGCCTGGCAGGGCGTGGCTCTGCTGCCATTTGTGGACGAGGTGCGCTTGCTGAAATGCCTTGAAAAAGTTTATCCGAATTTGACTGAAGACGAACAGAAGAGAAATTCAATCGGCGTTGACAGGCTTTTCGTCCACAAATCGCACAAGGCATTTAAATTCTTGCAGATTTTATATGAAAGTGATGGAGACAAGAGAAAAATTGACATGAGCCTGCCTTCACCACTTGGAATGGCAGGCTCGATATGGTGTGATGATAAAGCTGTTTTACCGGGCAAAGTGCTTGTCTCCCCACTCTCAAACTTTGTGGATTGTTCAAACAGCAGTTCTATCTGTGTCAACTATCTTGATCCACAGTTTCATCCTGAGTTTGTATTTCAAGCCAAATTGCTTTCAAACGCCAAGGTCCCTGTTTCTGTCTTGAAACCACGTGATTTTGACAAATTAAAACCGATACAATCACACATAGCCCAAACAGCTTTTGTTAGAGAGAACGGACACTCTAGCTGCAACAACGCCCCTGTTGCCGATTGGATGCCAAAGAAAAGTTTCAATTCGACCATCAGCAATTCATCTAATTGCAATTTTAATGAGAAGCACACGTTCAACCAGCCCAACTGGGATAGGTTCGGTCTTAACCAGCCAAATCTGGAGAGGGCCAGTTTCTATCAGCCAAATAGCGGGAAGCCCTGGCTCAGCAAAACCAGCTGGGAAACAGCGAGTTTCAACAACCAGCCCGATCATAATTTGGACACAACTAAGCTCAACAAGCACAATAACATGCTTCAACACTCGAGAGACAATAGACGTGACAGAAATCGTTTTCACCCATCACATTATAGCCGACCGTTGCCGTGTCAGAAAATCAACTATAGGCCTGACCACGGTGGTTACTATTCTAGATTCCATGACATCTCTTTTGCTGGTCGATACCAACTTTACTGAAGAAACCGCTCATATCGAAACCTGATATCAAAGATCAGGTGGTTAAGCGTTATTGTTATGCTGTAAAAAGATCGTATCATTTGAAAATAAACGGTATTTATCAAATCCATATATGAGAGTCGTTTACTATATCAATTTTTGTTATGAAAAGTCTTTAAATAAAATTTTGAAGCCGTGATACGCGACGAACACAGTCTAGTTTATGTTTTTCAATTATTGAAGTAACTAACTCGAATCCTCTTTTTATAACGCTAGAACGTAGGTCAAGAAAATGAGAGAAATGTTACTTTGATGATTAGATCGGGTGGTCAAGATTAGGTGTGAATGGAGGAAACTGCGAAAACTGATTTAGTTAAAAACACGCTTTTACCGACAAACGATGCAGTAACAAGTAAATTAAAAACGAATTTTTAAAACCCAATGCTTTTATATGTAATTAAAACACAAATTTTAATTAATAAGCCACACCACTTCAAGGAACCCAATAACCACAAGGGGCCAACTTCACCTTCACAGGGATCTAGTTTACCCATAATCTCTCAAACTTCAATGTCACACTTATCAGTCCATTTTTTTTTTGGGCTCCTTTTCTATCATTTTAAGGCCCAAATTACATCAGGGATGGCCTCTCTGGACCCAGAATTGACGTCCCTGTTGAGATTCATTCAGATATTACGTACACAATTGCACCTCGTACATTTTTAGATTCCCTCTCATATGCATACATACACATGGCTGCCTTGCACCTCCCTTGCAGTGTAAAAATAATGCGTAAATCAGTTGCCATTTGTCCGAGAGAGAGAACAAAGCCAAGGAAAAGTTCAGTGCCGATCATTTTAATGTTTTCTCCAAAGGGCAATCAATTTTTTCTTAAAACATGAACTATAACCAAAGGAAGAGTAGTTTTGTATCAAATTTTTAAAAATCTAAATAAGAGGGAGGGGGTAGTTGCAAAAATAATTTTGCATGTATTTACACCATATAGAAAGGTACATAACAAATGACAACCAACTACTTAATTATAAATATAAAAACCATTGTTTTTTCATTTTATTTATGAAGATAGAATAGCAATCTATATATATAAAAGAACATGTCCTGACTGACTGACTGACTGACTGACTGACTGACTGACTGACTGACAGATGACTGACTGATAATCAACGCCAAGCTCAAACGCCTCATCCTAGGAACGTGAAATTTGGAACTTATATTACTTTTATAGCGTAAACATCCGCTAAGAAAGGATTTTTGAAAATTTTGCTCCTGAGGGGAAAAAACTGGAAAACAAACTTTTTTCTAAAACAATGTATATCTCGAAAACCAAAAATGAGGAGATTTTGAAATTTGGTATATAGATTCTTTTTGAAAAATAAAAAAGTACGTGTTTCACCATTTTTTGAAAATTTGGTTTCCCGGATCTCAAATGTGGGTTGGAAAATTGGGTTATTTGGTTTTTAAAATAGCTGCTACTCAAAAACTGTGAATGCTACAAGAGTGAAAATTAGTATTTAGTTTCTACTCCAAAAATAATGAAATACGTGTTTTAGCATTTTTTGAAAATTTGGTTTCCAGGACTTCAAATGTGGGGTGGAAAATAGGGTTATTTGTTTTTTAAAGTAACTGCTACTCAAAAACTGTAAATACCACAGATGTGAAAATTAGTATTTAGTTTCTATTCTAAAAATAAAGATATACGTGTTTTACCATTTTTTTTAAATTTGGTTTTCAGGACCTCAAATGTGGGGTGGAAAATAAGGTTATTTGGTTTTTAATGTAACTGCTACTTGAAAACAGTAGATGCTACAGGAGTAAAAATTAGTATTTGGTTTCAACTCCAGAAATAATGATATACGTGTTTTACCATTTTTTGAAAATTTGGTTTCCAGTTCCAGGACCTCAAATGTGAGGTGGAAAAAAGGTTATTTGATTTTAAAATAACTGCTACTCAAAAACTGTAAGTGCTACAGAAGTGAAAAATAGTATTTTGAGGTTTTGTGCCGGTTACAAGTAAATGAGTTCAGTTTATCACCGGACGGACGGGCCAAGCCGTTATTTTAGGGTCTTTATACGGCCCTGCCCAAACCTTAAATCAAGGTGGGACGGGCCGAGATTTTTAACCAAGTATATAGACATTTTAGTGATTTTAGGGTGTTCAGGCTAAACGTGAAGTCAAGGTGGGACGGGCCGAAGTTTTTCATCAAGTATATAGAACTTCTAGGCCTGTAAAAACGGGCCGGGCCTAAATTAGACGGGCCGTGCCGGGCCAGGAATTTCAGTTTTTGAAACGGGTTGGGCCAAGTTGTCGACGGGCCGAACCGAGACCTAAAAAATTGATCCGTGCAGTACTCTACTATGTATGCATGGTTCAAATTCTCAAATTTCATGCGAGCGAAGCCGCTACGGGCACTGCTAGTCTATATATATAAAAGAACATGTCCTGACTGACTGACTGATAATCAACGCCGAGCTCAAACGCCTCATCCTAGGAACGTGAAATTTGGAATTTATATTACTTTTATTGCGTAAACACCCAGTAAAAAAGGATTTTTGAAAATGTTGCTCCTGAGGGGAAGAAACTGGAAAACAAACTTTTTTCTAAAACAATGTATATCTCGAAAACCAAAAATGAGGAGATTTTGAAATTTGGTACATGGATTCTTCTTGAAAAATAAAAAGATACGTGTTTCACCATTTTGTAAAAATTCGGTTTCCCGGACCTCAAATGAGGGTTGGAAATTTGGGTTATTTGGTTTTTAAAGTAGCTGATACTCAAAAACTGTGAATGCTACAGGAGTAAAAATTAGTATTTAGTTTCTACTAAAAAAATAATGAAATACGTGTTTTAGAATTTTTTGAAAATTTGGTTTCCAGGACTTCAAATGTGGGGTGGAAAATAGGGTTATTTGTTTTTTAAAGTAACTGCTACTCAAAAACTGTAAATACCACAGATATAAAAATTAGTATTTAGTTTCTATTCTAAAAATAAAGATATACGTGTTTCACCATTTTTTACAAATTTGGTTTCCAGGACCTTAAATTTGGGGTGGACAATAGGATTACTTAGTTTTTAAAGTAAATGCTACTCAAAAACTGTGAATGCTACAAAAGTAAAAATTAGTATTTAGTTTCTTGACTCTCAAGGTTGTGTGAAAATTTCATTACGATCGGATGAATGGTGTAGCAATGCATAAAGGACATGCATATATACATACAAACATTCATTTATATATATATATATAAACTTTTATATATATATATATATATATATATATATATATATATATATATATATATATATATATATATATATATATATATATATTATTTTTTATCTTTGATTTAAATTTAAATTAAATTGACTGTTTCCTATAAAAGAAGCTCAAAAAACTGTCAAAAAACTTATTTTTATAAATATAGATAGAAGATAGATTAGAACTTGTACTATTACCGAATTAGAATTGTTTTAGAATGAATTGTCATCTTTACCAGCCATTGTCGCTGAAGCTTTCAGCCATCGATTTTGTTATATTTAATTTTGACAGAACTTTCTTTGTTGAAGAAAAACTACCTAAAAAAGTTCGGAAGAAAAATTCAAATCTGCCAAATGCTTTTTTTCAAGCTGTGATTTCAAGGAGCCAGAGTTTCGGCGAAATATATCAATCAAGTTATTTTCTTCTTTTGCATAGGAATAAACACCAAGTGGATTTAATACTAAAAGATTATAATTACCAAGATCAAACTACGTTCATGAACTTAATCTTGGAAAATAATTTCGAAAGGATTTTTGTTTCCTCCGAGCACAGGGAAAGCGATAATTTTATATCGTGTCCAGAAGACTTATTCGAAAACTTTAAATGTATGACCTTTTCCGCATACCATTTGGTTGAGTTGAGTTTAGACATCAACTGCTATGACCACATCTGTTATTGCCGTGATTTCCCAAACGATCCATACAGGTGGTCTTGTATGAATCTACAAATACTTAAGTTGCGTTGCGTCTGTACTGACTCTAAGCATCAGTTGAGACATTTTTATGACGATTGTGAAATTAGTGAGTTCATGGCCTG
Organism: Erpobdella octoculata; assembly: GCA_963978895.1. Taxonomy (NCBI): domain Eukaryota; kingdom Metazoa; phylum Annelida; class Clitellata; order Hirudinida; family Erpobdellidae; genus Erpobdella; species Erpobdella octoculata. The sequence continues at coordinate 36,675,361 of OZ022238.1, read as the reverse complement.
TGATTTTGATACCAAAAAATTTAAAATTCTAGACTTATCTTGCTGTGTCTTCACCTACACATCATATAAATTGCTGAAAGAATCTTGTAACCTTGAAAACTTGATTTTGTTCAATATGGCCGGTGGTTCATTACAATATCTGGTCGAAGCATTATCAGGTCATTCAAAACTGGAGCAACTTGATTTGAGCGATACTGAATGTTGTCGAATGATAACCAATTCAGATCTACCACTGATATACGAATTAATTGATAACTTACCTCGTTTGATACATCTTGACTTAAGTCATTCGCAGGTATCTTACAAAACACGCATTGTATGGTCCCACGAAAGACGATTCCAATATTTGGGACTGTGCTTTGATCAATCTAATGTTTTGAAATGGTGGACTAACTTAAATTCAAAAGTAGTTGGAACCTTTGATAATTTTGACGGGATTGTAGCTTCAATGAAGTGCAATCTGGTTAAAAAAAACCTGTACAGATTGAGTCTTAAACATTTGCGCCGTCTTGCTAAAAATAAAAACAATCATTCGGGCATGAAAGAAAATCAATCTGTCATACTTGATTACCTTCGTGATGGATTTTATAATCATGGCAGCAATTCTTTATTGAGTAAGGAGACTGCCAAGACGTTCTGCTGTTTAGTGGCAGGTGGCATCTTGGACAGAAACATCAGATTTTTTTTAAAGATATTTGTTTACGAAGCAAAATACACTCGTCATCGAGTAGCCGGATTGATCTCAGAACCTCTTTCAGATGTCATATGGCGTGAGCTATTGTTAAACCTCAATTGGATTACAAAAGTTCTTTCCTATTACAATTGTAAATTTTGTAACAATTCAGAGTTGGCAAACCATCTGATAGAGGCCTACAATAAATACCACGACTTTACAGGGTGTATAATCCCTCGTGCAGATCGTATTTTGAAAATTGTCAAAAACGAATCAAAAGATAAACAAAAAGTAGAAGAAATCTTAACAAAACATGCCAAATTAGAGTTGATTAATCAAGAAAAAATGAAAAGAGCAGAACTTGATGACGCAGTGAAATTTACACATTACACAATTTAACTAAAATTTTTTATCGCAAAATTTGAATAAACTAAAAATACAAAAATTGAAATAAATTAAGAGATTTCACGGTTTGGCAATGTATTTAATTTGTTATAGCTCTTTGTAATACTTTTTTCCATTTTATTCAGATCTGATTTGTTAAGTTGTTTGTTTCAAATTTCAAAAGACACAAAAAGGTAAACAAATCTTTACGATACAAGCAAAGATAAAGTGAATAAACAAGTGAGTCTTAAAAAACCAGGGTTTATCACAAATTCCTTTTGTTTCTGGATTTGATGGCTTTTCATCTATCGCAAAAAAATTATTTGAAAATGACATCTTTTTAAATTTATATATTCAAGTTTTATTTAATTGTATTTGATTTGTTTTTGTTTTAACCCCTAAAAAACAAAAACGGTAAATAGTGTCCTTCGAGGCACTATTTACATTGCAGTTGTAAGTGATAAACAAGTAAAGTAAAAAACGAGTTTTTTAACACAAACTTTGATTTCAAATACACTCGATGTGTGTCCGTGTGTATGTATACGAAAGATGTTCAAATTACGTTTTTTTTAATTGAATTATGTATTGTCATCCAATATAAAGCTATGCTGAAAGTTTCAGCTTCCTAGCTAGTCAAAAAGCTGCTTAAATTTCACTTGCAAGATTTGTGTACAGAGAAAGCCACACACACAAACAGAGATTGTAACCTAAATAAAAGTCTGTAAAAAAATCGAGTTTTTCAACACAAACTTTTATTTCAAATAAACTCGATTTAGGAATACGAAAGATATTCAAATTAATTTTTTTAAATTGAATCATGTATTGTCATATATATAAAAATGAATGTTTGTATGTATATATGTATATCCTTTATGCATTGCTACACCATTCATCCGATCGTAATGAAATTTTCACACAACCTTGAGAGTCAAGGGGAATCAAATATAGAGAAAAAATTTTTGCAATCCGTCACAAAATGAGCGGAGCGGAGCGGGTGAGCGAGCGGAGCGGAGCGGAGCGGGTGAGCGAGCGGGAACTATATATATATGTATGTGCGTATGTATATGTGTATGTATGTATGTGTATGTGCATGTATGTGTGTCTGTGTTTATGTATGTATGTATGTATGTATGTATGTATGTGTTTTTTACAATATTTCGGCACTAAATGCTCATTCAAAGTATGTATGTGTGTGTATGTATCTAGGTATGTATGTATGTATGTATGTATGTATGTATGTATGTATGTATGTATGTATGTATGTATGTTTGTATGTATTATGTATGTATGTATGTATGTATGTATGTATGTATGTATGTATGTATGTATGTATGTATGTATGTGTGTGTGTGTGTGTATGTATGTATGTATGTATGTACTAGCAGTGCCCGTAGCGGCTTCGCTCGCATGAAATTAGAGAGTTTGAACCGTGCATCCATAGTAGAGATCAATTTTTTAGGTCTCGGCTCGGCCCGTCGACAACTTAGCCCAGCCCGTTTTAAAAACCCAAACTCCTGGCCCGGAACAGCCCGTCTGAATTAGGCCCGGCCCATTCTTACAGGCTTAGAAGTTCTATATACTTGATGAAAAACTTCGGCCCGTCCCACCTTGACTTCAGGTTTGGCCCGGCCCAACTGAAGACCCTAAAATCACAAAAATATCTAACTACTTGGTGAAAAACCTCGGCCCGTTCCACTTTGATTTAAGGTTTGGCCTGGCCCGTGTGAAGACTCTAAAATAACGGCTTGGCCCGGCCGGTGATAAACTGAACTTAGCTACTTTTAACCGGCACAAAACTTCAAAATACTAATTTTTACATTTGTAGCACTTACAGTTTTTGAGTAGCAGTTATTTTGAAATCAAATAACCCTTTTTTCCACCCCACATTTGATGTCCTGGAAACCAAATTTTTAAGAAAATGTTGAAACACTTATATCATAATTTTTTGAGTAAATACTAAATACTAATTTTGACATCTGTAGCATTCACAGTTTTTGAGTAGCAGTTACTTTAAAAACCAAAGAAACCTTTTTTCCACCCCACATTTGAAGTCCTGAAAACTAAAATTTCAAAAAATGGTGAAACACATATATCCTTATTTTTAGAATAGAAACTAAATACTAATTTTTACTTTTGTAGCATTAACAGTTTTTGAGTAGAAGCTACTTTAAAAACCAAATAACCCAATTTTCCAACCCACATTTGAGGTCCGGGAAACCAAATTTGTAAAAAATGGTGAAACACGTATATCTTTATTTTTAGAAAAGAAACTAAATAATAATTTTTACATCTGTGGTATTTACTGTTTTTGAGTAGCAGTTACTATAAAAGACAATTAGCCCTATTTTCCACCCCACATTTGAAGTCCTGGAAACCAAATTTTCAAAAAATGCTAAAACACGTATTTCATTATTTTTGGAGTAGAAACTAAATACTAATTTTTACTCCTGTAGCATTAACAGTTTTTGAGTAGAAGCTACTTTAAAAACCAAATAACCCAATTTTCCAACCCACATTTGAGGTCCGGGAAACCGAATTTTCAAAAAATGGTGAAACACGTATCTTTTTATTTTTCAAAAAGAATCTATATACCAAATTTCAAAAACAAATTTTAGAAAAAATATTTAGAAAAAAGTTTGTTTTCCAGTTTTTTCCCCTCAGGAGCAAAATTTTCAAAAATCCTTTCTTAGCGGATGTTTACGCTATAAAAGTAATATAAGTTCCAAATTTCACGTTCCTAGGATGAGGCGTTTGAGCTCGGCGTTGATTATGAGTCAGTCATCTGTCAGTCAGGACATGTTCTTTTATATATATAGATGTATGTATGTATGTATGTATGTATGTATGTATGTATGTATGTATGTATGTATGTATGTATGTATGTATGTATGTATGTATGTATGTATGTATGTATGTATGTATGTATGTATGTATGTATGTATGTATGTATGTATGTATGTATGTATGTATGTATGTATGTATGTATGTATGTATGTATGTATGTATGTATGTATGTATGTATGTATGTATGTATGTATGTATGTATGTATGTATGTATGTATGTATGTATGTATGTATGTATGTATGTATGTATGTATGTATGTATGTATGTATGTATGTATGTATGTATGTATGCACTCCGCCTCGCTTATTGCGAGCCAGTCCCAAGCCTGGAGAAAGGAGGAGGGAAAAGTAAAAAGGATCAAATTCTGATCCACGACAGGGAGTACATAAGTGATCCCTACACACAGCCATTAGAGTCTTAAAACACCTGGTGTAAAGGACTATAAACTATTATAAAAAAAAAAAAAACAAGTAAATTAAAAACGAATTTTTAAAACCAATGCTCTTATATGTAATTAAAACACAAATTTTGCAATCAATTTTTTCTTATATTACTCTTTTATTTTATGTTAAAGTCGAAATATCTTAATTATATCGAAATATCGAAATTAATTAAAATTATCTAAATTAATTGACTTATTGTAAAACTAATAATTGAATATTGCATTGTCTTCTATTTTAAGCATGTATGCAAAATTTGAAAAAATCTATCATCAGGAAGTGACTCAAAAATTGATTGCAAGATTTGAAACAGACAGAGAAACAAACAGACAGACAGAGAAACAGAGACGACGAGTTAATAAAAGCATTGGTAATAATAATAAAAATATCATCAAAAAGCATCGAATTTAAATATCTCAACTATTTTCATGAAAATTTCGTACACGCTTGAGAATCGCGGTCAGTGAGTGTGGTTCGTGTTAACTTGGTAAAATAGTCTGCCAGTCGGTTAGCGTTTTGTGGTCAAGAAAACCCTCAAGAAAACCCTCCAGAAAACCCTCAAGAAAACCCTCAAGAAAACCCTCAAGAAAACCCTCAAGAAACCCCTCGATAAAATCCTCAAGAAAATTAACTAAATTAATTGACTTATTGTAAAACTAATAATTGAATATTGCATTGTCTTCTTATCTTGAGCATGTATGCAAAATTTGAAAAAAATCTATCATCAGGAAGTGACTCAAAAATTGATTGCAAGATTTGAAACAGACAGAGAAACAGACAGAGAAACAGAGCCGACGAGTTAATAAAAGCATTGGTAAAAATGCAAAAAAGGCAATTGATCTTTTAATGTATTATTTTTCGCATGACCTACGCAAAAAACATTATTCGACAAAAAGGCGTTCTTGAAAAACGTTCTTTCAACGCCCGACTGGTAAAACGTTCTTAAAACTGTCAACTTTTTTATATTCAAAACAAAACTTTTATAGAAAGTTTCATTACAAAAAATGTGTTTCTCTGTATTTAGTTTAAAAGATTTTTTTTATTCAAACTTTTGTTGACTTGAAATATTCAATTGTTAAAATATTTTTATCGGCAATAAAAAAGCGGAGTTCTTTTGTTCCATCTGCTAACAATAAAGCTGCATCGGGCCTAATTTCATCAGCCTATCGCGTGATTCGCGCCACGTCGTTTTCTTACGCAACCAATCAGCGCGATGCCGAGCCCAGTCGGTCTATTGCTAATTGGACGCTGCTTAGTATATAAGGAAGAAAGGTCCGAGACCAAATCATTATTTTCTGACTTTCGTGACGATCACATCTACTGGCATTCAGTAGCTAATCGGCAATCAACGAAGACCTCAACAGCCACAGTCTACCAGATTTTTTCCGTCAAATCTTTACTTCTTTAGCAATGGGAGTACCAGCCTTTTTTCGCTGGTTGAGCAAAAAATATCCGACTTTAGTTGTGCCATGTAGAGAGGAAAAAGCAAAAGTAATCGATGGTGTCAAAGTTCCTATCGATATATCGGCACCAAATCCAAACCAATTTGAGTTTGACAACCTGTATTTGGATATGAACGGAATTATTCATCCGTGTTGCCATCCAGAGAACAAACCCGCTCCATGTAACGAAGAAGAAATGATGGAGGCAATCTTTGAATACATCGACAGGCTGGTTTCAATTGTGAGACCCAGAAAACTTTTGTATATGGCTATAGATGGAGTTGCGCCAAGAGCGAAAATGAACCAGCAGCGTTCTAGGCGTTTTCGAGCTTCTAAAGAAGCTCAAGAGAGCCAGGATAAAATTGCCAAGATAAAAGAAGAAATGAGACAGAAGGGGCTGAATGTTCCCGAAACAAATTCCTCAACGAAGCATTTTGACAGCAATTGTATTACTCCGGGCACAACGTTCATGGATCGCCTAGCAGAATGCCTCAGATATTACATCCACATGAAGTTAAACAGTGACCTCGGCTGGTCCAAAATGATGGTTATCCTTTCTGACGCAAACGTTCCAGGTGAAGGTGAACATAAAATAATGAATTATATTAGACGTCAGAAAGCACAACACAATTACAATCCCAACACCAGTCACTGTCTTTGCGGCGCCGATGCCGATTTGATCATGCTTGGTCTTGCAACGCACGAGCCCAACTTTACAATATTACGGGAAGATTTGAAGTCGTTTCATCAAGAAAGACCTTGCGAAATCTGCGGCCATACAGGTCACAAGGTAGATGAATGCACAGGAGCGAGTGTGATTACAATAGAAAACAATCTACTGGTTCCAGAGCAAGAATTTATCTTTTTGAGACTTAACGTCCTAAGAGAATACTTGACCAAAGAATTAACCATACCAAATCTTTCTTTCACGCAGGATATCGAAAGGGCGATCGATGACTGGGTGTTGCTGTGTTTCTTTGTAGGAAATGACTTCTTGCCTCATCTTCCATCACTTGAAATAAGAGAAGGCGCCATCGATAAACTTATAAGTCTTTATAAAAATATCTTTTCAAAAACAGGTGGTTATCTTACCGATAGCGGATATGTCGACCTTGAACGAATCCAATTGCTTTTAACCGATATTGGAAATATGGAAGATGGAATATTTAAAAAAAGAAGGCAGACCGATCAAGCGTTTCAAATGAGAAATGACAAAAGGAAAAAGCATAGAATGTCTCACGAGCACGCTGGTCCGGCCTGGGTACCTTCTGGAGAATTTGCTCCCACTCTTCTTGGTCAAAACATTACTCCGAATGCAGTTAGTAGTGAATCAATTAGAAAAGAAAGAACAAAAAACCATTTAATTGCAATCCAAAATAACCGATATGCTACTTTCAGCTCGAAACCAGCTCCCGATTTAAAAAACGCTCGAGGTGTGAAAAGACAACGTGAAGAAGAAGAAGAGGAAGACAATGAACCAGTCGATGATGTTAAACTGTGGGAAGAGGGATGGAAAGGAAGATATTACAAAAGCAAATTTAATGTGGGATCTGATGAGCCAAATTTTCCATCCGATGTTGCTAATCAGTACATCATTGGTATATGTTGGGTTTTACGCTATTATTATCAAGGCTGCGCTTCGTGGGACTGGTACTATCCCTATCACTATGCACCTTTTGCGTCAGATTTTTGTAACATTGGCTTGCTGAAAGTCACGTTTCCAAGTGACACTCGCCCGTTCAAACCTCTGGAACAGTTAATGAGCGTCTTCCCGGCGGCAAGTAAACAGTTTTTGCCACATTCGTGGCAGGAGCTCATGTACCAGTCTCAATCACCAATCATTGATTTTTACCCGGCCGACTTCAAGGTTGATTTGAATGGGAAAAAATTTGCCTGGCAGGGCGTGGCTCTGCTGCCATTTGTGGACGAGGTGCGCTTGCTGAAATGCCTTGAAAAAGTTTATCCGAATTTGACTGAAGACGAACAGAAGAGAAATTCAATCGGCGATGACAGGCTTTTCGTCCACAAATCGCACAAGGCATTTAAATTCTTGCAGATTTTATATGAAAGTGATGGAGACAAGAGAAAAATTGACATGAGCCTGCCTTCACCACTTGGAATGGCAGGCTCGATATGGTGTGATGATAAAGCTGTTTTACCGGGCAAAGTGCTTGTCTCCCCACTCTCAAACTTTGTGGATTGTTCAAACAGCAGTTCTATCTGTGTCAACTATCTTGATCCACAGTTTCATCCTGAGTTTGTATTTCAAGCCAAATTGCTTTCAAACGCCAAGGTCCCTGTTTCTGTCTTGAAACCACGTGATTTTGACAAATTAAAACCGATACAATCACACATAGCCCAAACAGCTTTTGTTAGAGAGAACGGACACTCTAGCTGCAACAACGCCCCTGTTGCCGATTGGATGCCAAAGAAAAGTTTCAATTCGACCATCAGCAATTCATCTAATTGCAATTTTAATGAGAAGCACACGTTCAACCAGCCCAACTGGGATAGGTTCGGTCTTAACCAGCCAAATCTGGAGAGGGCCAGTTTCTATCAGCCAAATAGCGGGAAGCCCTGGCTCAGCAAAACCAGCTGGGAAACAGCGAGTTTCAACAACCAGCCCGATCATAATTTGGACACAACTAAGCTCAACAAGCACAATAACATGCTTCAACACTCGAGAGACAATAGACGTGACAGAAATCGTTTTCACCCATCACATTATAGCCGACCTTTGCCGTGTCAGAAAATCTATTATAGGCCTGACCACGGTGGTTACTATTCTAGATTCCATGACATCTCTTCTGCTGGTCGATACCAACTTTACTGAAGAAACCGCTCATATCGAAACCTGATATCAAAGATCAGGTGGTTAAGCGTTATTGTTATGCTGTAAAAAGATCGTATCATTTGAAAATAAACGGTATTTATCAAATCCATATATGAGAGTCGTTTACTATATCAATTTTTGTTATGAAAAGTCTTTAAATAAAATTTTGAAGCCGTGATACGCGACGAACACAGTCTAGTTTATGTTTTTCAATTATTGAAGTAACTAACTCGAATCCTCTTTTTATAACGCTAGAACGTAGGTCAAGAAAATGAGAGAAATGTTACTTTGATGATTACATCGGGTGGTCAAGATTAGGTGTGAATGGAGGAAACTGCGAAAACTGATTTAGTTAAAAACACGCTTTTACCGACAAATGATGCAGTAAAAATGCAAAAAAGGCAATTGATCTTTTAATGTATTATTTTTCGCATGAGCTACGCAAAAAACATTATTCGGCAAAAAGGCGTTCTTGAAAAACGTTCTTTCAACGCCCGACTGGTAAAACGTTCTTAAAACTGTCAACTTTTTTATATTCAAAACAAAACTTTTATAGAAAGTTTCATTACAAAAAATGTGTTTCTCTGTATTTAGTTTAAAAGATTTTTTTTATTCAAACTTTTGTTGACTTGAAATATTCAATTGTTAAAATATTTTTATCGGCAATAAAAAAGCGGAGTTCTTTTGTTCCATCTGCTAACAATAAAGCTGCATCGGGCCTAATTTTATTAGCCTATCGCGTGATTCGCGCCACGTCGTTTTCTTACGCAACCAATCAGCGCGATGCCGAGCCCAGTCGGTCTATTGCTAATTGGACGCTGCTTAGTATAAAAGGAAGAAAGGTCCGAGACCAAATCATTATTTTCTGACTTTCGTGACGATCACATCTACTGGCATTCAGTAGCTAATCGGCAATCAACGAAGACCTCAACAGCCACAGTCTACCAGATTTTTTCCGTCAAATCTTTACTTCTTTAGCAATGGGAGTACCAGCCTTTTTTCGCTGGTTGAGCAAAAAATATCCGACTTTAGTTGTGCCATGTAGAGAGGAAAAAGCAAAAGTAATCGATGGTGTCAAAGTTCCTATCGATATATCGGCACCAAATCCAAACCAATTTGAGTTTGACAACCTGTATTTGGATATGAACGGAATTATTCATCCGTGTTGCCATCCAGAGAACAAACCCGCTCCATGTAACGAAGAAGAAACGATGGAGGCAATCTTTGAATACATCGACAGGCTGGTTTCAATTGTGAGACCCAGAAAACTTTTGTATATGGCTATAGATGGAGTTGCGCCAAAAGCGAAAATGAACCAGCAGCGTTCTAGGCGTTTTCGAGCTTCTAAAGAAGCTCAAGAGAGCCAGGATAAAATTGCCAAGATAAAAGAAGAAATGAGACAGAAGGGGCTGAATGTTCCCGAAACAAATTCCTCAACGAAGCATTTTGACAGCAATTGTATTACTCCGGGCACAACGTTCATGGATCGCCTAGCAGAATGCCTCAGATATTACATTCACATGAAGTTAAACAGTGACCTCGGCTGGTCCAAAATGATGGTTATCCTTTCTGACGCAAACGTTCCAGGTGAAGGTGAACATAAAATAATGAATTTTATTAGACGTCAGAAAGCACAACACAATTACAATCCCAACACCAGTCACTGTCTTTGCGGCGCCGATGCCGATTTAATCATGCTTGGTCTTGCAACGCACGAGCCCAACTTTACAATATTACGGGAAGATTTGAAGTCGTTTCATCAAGAAAGACCTTGCGAAATCTGCGGCCATACAGGTCACAAGGTAGATGAATGCACAGGAGCGAGTGTGATTACAATAGAAAACATTCTACTGGTTCCAGAGCAAGAATTTATCTTTTTGAGACTTAACGTCCTAAGAGAATACTTGACCAAAGAATTAACCATACCAAATCTTTCTTTCACGCAGGATATCGAAAGGGCGATCGATGACTGGGTGTTGCTGTGTTTCTTTGTAGGAAATGACTTCTTGCCTCATCTTCCATCACTTGAAATAAGAGAAGGCGCCATCGATAAACTTATAAGTCTTTATAAAAATATCTTTTCAAAAACAGGTGGTTATCTTACCGATAGCGGATATGTCGACCTTGAACGAATCCAATGGCTTTTAACCGATATTGGAAATATGGAAGATGGAATATTTAAAAAAAGAAGGCAGACCGATCAAGCGTTTCAAATGAGAAATGACAAAAGGAAAAAGCATAGAATGTCTCACGAGCACGCTGGTCCGGCCTGGGTACCTTCTGGAGAATTTGCTCCCACTCTTCTTGGTCAAAACATTACTCCGAATGCAGTTAGTAGTGAATCAATTAGAAAAGAAAGAACAAAAAACCATTTAATTGCAATCCAAAATAACCGATATGCTACTTTCAGCTCGAAACCAGCTCCCGATTTAAAAAACGCTCGAGGTGTGAAAAGACAACGTGAAGAAGAAGAAGAGGAGGACAATGAACCAGTCGATGATGTTAAACTGTGGGAAGAGGGATGGAAAGGAAGATATTACAAAAGCAAATTTAATGTGGGATCTGATGAGCCAAATTTTCCATCCGATGTTGCTAATCAGTACATCATTGGTATATGTTGGGTTTTACGCTATTATTATCAAGGCTGCGCTTCGTGGGACTGGTACTATCCCTATCACTATGCACCTTTTGCGTCAGATTTTTGTAACATTGGCTTGCTGAAAGTCACGTTTCCAAGTGACACTCGCCCGTTCAAACCTCTGGAACAGTTAATGAGCGTCTTCCCGGCGGCAAGTAAACAGTTTTTGCCACATTCGTGGCAGGAGCTCATGTACCAGTCTCAATCACCAATCATTGATTTTTACCCGGCCGACTTCAAGGTTGATTTGAATGGGAAAAAATTTGCCTGGCAGGGCGTGGCTCTGCTGCCATTTGTGGACGAGGTGCGCTTGCTGAAATGCCTTGAAAAAGTTTATCCGAATTTGACTGAAGACGAACAGAAGAGAAATTCAATCGGCGATGACAGGCTTTTCGTCCACAAATCGCACAAGGCATTTAAATTCTTGCAGATTTTATATGAAAGTGATGGAGACAAGAGAAAAATTGACATGAGCCTGCCTTCACCACTTGGAATGGCAGGCTCGATATGGTGTGATGATAAAGCTGTTTTACCGGGCAAAGTGCTTGTCTCCCCACTCTCAAACTTTGTGGATTGTTCAAACAGCAGTTCTATCTGTGTCAACTATCTTGATCCACAGTTTCATCCTGAGTTTGTATTTCAAGCCAAATTGCTTTCAAACGCCAAGGTCCCTGTTTCTGTCTTGAAACCACGTGATTTTGACAAATTAAAACCGATACAATCACACATAGCCCAAACAGCTTTTGTTAGAGAGAACGGACACTCTAGCTGCAACAACGCCCCTGTTGCCGATTGGATGACAAAGAAAAGTTTCAATTCGACCATCAGCAATTCATCTAATTGCAATTTTAATGAAAAGCACACGTTCAACCAGCCCAACTGGGATAGGTTCGGTCTTAACCAGCCAAATCTGGAGAGGGCCAGTTTCTATCAGCCAAATAGCGGGAAGCCCTGGCTCAGCAAAACCAGCTGGGAAACAGCGAGTTTCAACAACCAGCCCGATCATAATTTGGACACAACTAAGCTCAACAAGCACAATAACATGCTTCAACACTCGAGAGACAAAAGACGTGACAGAAATCGTTTTCACCCATCACATTATAGCCGACCGTTGCCGTGTCAGAAAATCAACTATAGGCCTGACCACGGTGGTTACTATTCTAGATTCCATGACATCTCTTCTGCTGGTCGATACCAACTTTACTGAAGAAACCGCTCATATCGAAACCTGATATCAAAGATCAGGTGGTTAAGCGTTATTGTTATGCTGTTAAAAGATGGTATTAAAACCGCGTCTATCAATCAATCAATCAATCAATCAATTATTTGTATAGCGCTATTTCCGCAGTGTTCAATAGCGCTCGGTCGTGAACTTAGTAAACAGATATGTTTTAAGTCCACGACGGAAAACTGTGAGAGAAGTAGAGTTAGTAAGAGAAGAAGGAAGAGAGTTCCAGAGATTGGGACCAGAGTAGGAGAAAGAGCGTTTAGCAAAAGAATGCTTAATAGTGAAGATGCGAGAGTGATTACGAGAAAAAGAACGAAGACCAGACTTAGGAGGGATATGTATTAAATTAGTTAAGTAGAGAGGAGAAAGGCAATTTTTTATTTTGTACATTATTAAACAGATTTTAAAAATCACCGTATATCTGAGAGGAAGCCAATGGAGAAGAACAAGAGATGGAGAGATGTGAGAGGAGTAGGAGGTGCGAGAAACTAAGCGAGCAGCCGAGTTGAAGGCTTTAGAGAGAGGATAGAGGGTAGTGTCAGGAAGACCATAGTATAGAGAATTGCAGTAGTCTATTCGAGACAGGACAAGAGAAGAGACTAGAAGTTGCAGCGAAGGATCATCCAGAAGTGGACGAAGCTGCTTAATACGGCGAAGATGAAAGTAGCAGGATTTAGTAACAGAAGTAATTTGGGGGGTTAGCGACAAGTTAGAGTCAAAGAGAAAACCTAAGCTACAAATCAAGGGAGAAGGAAAAATGGAAAGAGAAGATGGTGGTGGCAAAACCAAAGGAAGAGGATTTAGGGATTTAGAAGACTTGTTGAAATAGATTAGTTCAAACTTGTCAGGATTAAGTTTAAGACACATAGAAGAACTCCAGGATATAATAGATTGAAGGCAGGCAGCTATTTTGTTAAGAACAGACTCAAGAGAAGAGTTAGAGAAAGTAGAATAGACATAAGAGTCATCGGCATACATTTGGCTATTGAGAGAGTGAGAAGATATAATATGAGGAAATTCAGAAGTATAGAGAATAAACAGTAAAGGACCAAGAATAGACCCTTGAGGGACACCGTAGCTCAAAGTTACAGGAGTAGATTTAGAAGATTCAATAGAAACATAGGAATATCTACCAGATAGATAAGATTTAATCCACCGGAGAGCATCGCTAGTTATATTAAAAGATTTATCAAGTACATCCAACAACAGTGAGTGATCAACTGTATTAAATGCAGATGAATAATCAAGACAAAGAAGAAGGGTAGAGAGGCCAGAGTCAGAAGAAACAATAAGGTCATTATGAAGCTTAAGTAGAGCAGTTTCAGTAGAGTGGCCAGGTCTGAAGCCAAATTGAGAAGAGGGAAGAAGTGAAAAAGCAGTTAGATAAGCACTTATTTGCTCATACACAACTCGTTCCATAATTTTAGAGATAAAGGATAGGTTAGCGACAGGCCTATAGCTAGATAGAGAAGAAGGATCAAGAGAGGCATTTTTAATAGTGGACTTAAGAACAGAGGGAAACACAGATGTAGATAAAGAGAGATTAATTAAATCAAGTAAAATTGGATAAAGAACAGAAGAAAGCTCTTTAAAGATAGTAGTAGGAATGAGATCCAAAGAGCAAGTAGAAGAAGACATAGAGTTAATAAGTTTAGTAAGATAGTCAAGTGTAATAGGAGAGAAAAAAGTAAAAGTTTCAGTAGAGAATTTAGAAAAAATAGGGGTTTTACTATTGTTAGAAGATCTGATGCTTTCAATTTTCGTGGTAAGATAGTCATCAGGAGAAAAAGAAGGAGGAGGAGATTTTTTATTAAGGAGTTTAGAAAGAGAAGACCACCTATTCCTCGAGCTAGAAGCAAGAACAATAGATTTTCTCAAAAAGGAAGAATGCTTAGTAAAGATGAGGTTATGGTATTGTTTGAGATGGTATTGCCACTCATACCAAGCACCCTTAGACAATTTAGAACGATAAGCTCGCTCAGCTTTACGTGCAGATTGCTTAAAGAGAACACAATCACGATCAAACCAAGGAGCTTTTTTAGAAAAGAGTCGAAACTTAAACGTCTCAAAAGGAACCAAAGTATCCAGTATGGATGAAATCGTCAGATTGAGATTGTCCATAAAGGAATCAACATCAGTGAAAGAAGAAGAAAACCCAGAGATGAGAAATAAATTTGAAAATTGAATATTATCAAATCTAGACCAACATCTTTTAGTGACTGAAGTAAGATTAATTAAAGGTTGAGATAGAGGTAAGGTGAAAGAAATAAAGTAGTGATCAGTAAAGTGAAGATTAACAGGTGAAAGATTGCTTATATTAGAGAAAAGAGGAGAAATAATAAGATCCAGTGTGTTACCCCGATTATGAGTCGGAAAGTCACAATGCTGAAAGAAGTTAAAAGTAGATAAGATTTCAAGAAATTGAGAAACAAAAGAGTCCTTAGTTTTATTAATAGGAATATTAAAATCCCCAATGATAAAAGAAGGAGTAGATAGAGAGAAGAGAGATTCAGAAAGGTTGTAGAAATCCTCCAGAAATTGTGGTTTAGAGCATTTAGGAGGCCTATAGATACCTATTAAATTGAACTTAAAAGAATTAATTTTAACAGAAGTAAAGAGGCATTCAAAAGATGAGAATTTAGTAGAAGAATTGAGAGAGACAGAATAGGAAGACTTGAAGAGAAGGCATATGCCACCATAGGAAGAATGTTGAGCAGAAAAAGGATTAGTAGGAGGCCTAGCCTGCTCAACAAAAGAGAAGCCAGTAGGAACAGAAGCAAGGAGAGAAGGAGAAGAAGCAGATTCATGCCAGGTCTCAGTCAGGAGAAAGAGATCAAGATAGACAGGGCTAGCTCAGAGATAAAGAGTGATTTATTATTTAGAGAACGAATATTAAGGGTGGCTATATTAAGGCTAGAACTAGGATTATTATTATTATTATTATTATTATTATTATTGTTATTATTATTATTATTATGACTATTATTGGTTTTAAGATTGTTTATTTTAAGAAGAGGATTTGATATAGAGAGATCAGAGAAAGAAGAGTTGCACTTAGCAATACGTTTAAATTTCCTAATATAATTTAGGTTAAGAATATCAAGATAATAAATCTTACGGCGAACAGTGCGAGTGGGCAGAGTAGAAGATTGAGAGAGGCTTAATAAGAAATCCCTAGAGTACATTATTAGAGAAAGAAAGGTTTAGAAAAGGGAATACAGAAGAAAAGAAAAAAAACTCACAGTTTCCACGTGAAACAATAAAACAATTCAAATTTAACTACGCTCACGAGCCGAAACGCCATGACACCACGGCGCTAAACCAACGTATCATTTCAAAATAAACGGTATTTATCAAATCCATATATGAGAGTCGTTTACTATATCAATTTTTGTTATGAAAAGTCTTTAAATAAAATTAAATATTATAAAAGTTGAAATAGTTGAGTTAAAATAAAAAAATAGTTATAAGTTTTGTTTAGACATAGACATTGAATAGGAGCTAAGCTGAATCGGCTTTCACTTAACATTAACAAATTAATACGGCTATATGAAACACATTGAAATTTAAGTTGAAACCACATAAAAAAACGACCATATTATATGTAGCTGATTTAATATAGCTGGTTTTATATATGTTATATATAATCTATATATATAAAAACTAGCAGTGCCCCTAGCGGCTTCGCTCGCATGAAATTAGAGAATTTGAACCGTGCATACATAGTAGAGTACTGCACGGATCAATTTTTTAGGTCTCGCCTCGGCCCGTCGACAACTTGGCCCGACCCATTTCAAAAACCAAAATTCCTGGCCCGGCACGGCCCGTCTAATATGGGCCCGGCCCGTTTTTACAGGCCTAGAAGTTCTATATACTTGATGAAAAACTTCGGCCCGTCCCACCTTGACTTCAGGTTTAGCCCGGCCCGTCTGAACACCCTAAAATCAATAAAATGTCTATATACTTAGTTAAAAATCTCGGCCCGTCCAGCCTTGATTTAAGGTTTGGGCTGGGAGTATGAAGACCCTAAAATAACGGCTTGGCCCGTCCGTCCGATGATAAACTGAACTCATCTACTTTTAACCGGCACATAACCTCAAAATACTAATTTTAACATCTGTAGCACTTACGTTTTTGAGTAGCAGTTACATTAAAAAAAAATAACCCTATTTTCCACCCCACATTTGAAGTCCTGGAAACAAAATTTTAAAAAAATGCTAAAACACGTATTTCATTATTTTTGGAGTAGAAACTCCTTTAGCATTCACAGTTTTTGAGTAGCAGCTACTTTAAAAACCAAATAACCCAATTTTCCAACCCACATTTGAGGTCCGGGAAACCGAATTTTCAAAAAATGGTGAAACACGTATTTTTTAAACCTGATCCGTTATCTATATATATATCAGGGCTGCACAACCTCCGGCCCGCCAACGTGTTTTGTCCGGCCCGCGGGATAATTTTGTTAAACACATAAATCTGGCCCGCGAGCCAAATTCGTTTTCAAAAAATTTGAAACACTTATTTTTATAATACTCGTTAGTGCATCTATCGACTTTTAGTGCAGCACATCCCTACAAACTGGAGGGGTGGCTATAAATAGAATCGAACTCTGTCGGCCGCCATTATTATAATTGCTATTCATTGTTCGGTTTCCATTGATCTCCCGGTTTTCGTGTTGATTTTGCTTTGTTGAATTACGTTCAGAAATTGAGACATTTCTAAATGAGAAAGGTAGAGAAACTGGTGTATTTGCTGATAAGACATGGCTTTCTGACTTGGCCTTTGAAAATCGTTTTCAAGACTTCAGGAAAAGTAAAGAATTGTTTAATTTTATGTGTGACCCCTTCGGCTGTACAGTGGACGAATTAGAAATCATCGACCTTCAGTGTTTATCTGATTTGAAAGCGGCTTTTTAAAGACAATGACATTTTGAACTTCTTCAGATATCTTTGTCCAAACAAATACGGCAGAATAAAAGACATAGCTTTAAAAGTTGTTTTCAATGTTTGGGAGTACTTATTTGTGTGAGCAGACTTTTTCTATAATGAATTTGAATAAAAACAGTTAGAGATCGAGCTTGACTGATGGCAATCTCACTGCCATTTTAAAGGCTGCAACAACTGAACTAGAGCCAAACATTGAACAAAATAATAAAAAACATTCAGTCGCAACCATCACATTAGAATGGTTTCTATTCATGATTGGACTCAGCTAGATTTTGTTGATTGCAAAATAAAAAAAAACTGGTTTTCATTTCTTTGTAACTCACTTTGATACTTTCTTACAGTAGTAAGATATGTAGTTCATTTACAATTTTTGTATATTAGCTGTTAATATTTAACGTAAATTCATATACTAGTATATTTAGTTTGTTATTATAAAACGTGAATTTTTTCCGGCCCTCGAGCTATCTGAGAACATACAATTCGGCCCTCGGCCTCAAAAAGGTTGTGCACCCCTGATATATATAAATGAATGTTTGTATATATGTATATATTCATGTCCTTTATGCATTGCTACACCATTCATCCGATCGTAATGAAATTTTCACACAACCTTGAGAGTCAAGGGGAATCAAATATAGAGAAAAAAATTTTGAAATGCGTCAC
>OZ022238.1:36612269-36652269 GCA_963978895.1 Erpobdella octoculata | reverse complement strand
GTGGAAAATTGGCCGGGCCAGGAGTTTGGGTTTTTAAAACGGGCTGGCTAATTTGTCGACGGGCCAAGCCGAGACCTAAAAAAATGATCTCTACTATGGATGCACGGTTCAAACTCTCTAATTTCATGCGAGCGAAGCCGCTACGGGCGCTGCTAGTAATACATACATACATACATACAAACATTCATTTTTACCAATGCTTTTATTAACTCGTTGGCTCTGTTTCTCTGTCTGTTTCTCTGTCTGTTTCTCTGTCTGTTTCTCTGTCTGTTTCAAATCTTGCAATCAATTTTTGAGTCACTTCCTGATGATAGATTTTTTTCAAATTTTGCATACATGCTCAAGATAGAAGACAATGCAATATTCAATTATTAGTTTTACAATAAGTCAATTTATTGAGTTAATTTTCTTGAGGATTTTATCGAGGGGTTTCTTGAGGGTTTTCTTGAGGGTTTTCTTGGGGGTTTTCTTGAGGGTTTTCTTGAGGGTTTTCTTGACCACAAAACGCTAACCGACTGGCAGACTATTTTACCAAGTTAACACGAACCACACTCACTGACCGCGATTCTCAAGCGTGTACGAAATTTTCATGAAAATAGTTGAGATATTTAAATTCGATGCTTTTTGATGATATTTTTATTATTATTACCAATGCTTTTATTAACTCGTCGTCTCTGTTTCTCTGTCTGTCTGTTTGTTTCTCTGTCTGTTTCAAATCTTGCAATCAATTTTTGAGTCACTTCCTGATGATAGATTTTTTCAAATTTTGCATACATGCTTAAAATAGAAGACAATGCAATATTCAATTATTAGTTTTACAATAAGTCAATAAATTTAGATAATTTTAATTAATTTCGATATTTTGATATAATTAAGATATTTCGACTTTAACATAAAATAAAAGAGTAATATAATAAAAAATTGATTGCAAAATTTGTGTTTTAATTACATATAAAAGCATTGGTTTTAAAAATTCGTTTTTAATTTATTATATATATAGATATATATAAAAATAATGATATACGGGTTTCACCATTATTTGAAAATTTGGTTTCCAGGACCTCAAATGTGAAGTGGAAAAAGGGTTATTTGATTTTAAAATAACTGCTACTCAAAAACTCTAAGTGCTACAGATGTGAAAATTAATATTTTGAGGTTTTGTGCCGGTTAAAAGTAGATGAGTTCAGTTTATCACCGGACGGACGGGCCAAGCCGTTATTTTAGGGTCTTCATACGGCCCTGCCCAAACCTTAAATCAAGGTGGGACGGGCCGAGATTTTTAACCAAGTATATAGACATTTTAGTGATTTTAGGGTGTTCAGAGGGGCGGCTAAACCTGAAGTCAATGTGGGACTGGCCGAAGTTTTTCATCAAATATTCTGAATTTCTAGGCTTGTAAAAACGAGCCGGACCCATATTAGACGGGCCGTGCCGGGCCAGGAATTTTGGTTTTTGAAACGGGCTGGGCCAAGTTGTCGATGGGCCGAGCCGAGACCTAAAAAATTGATCCGTGCTGTACTCTATTATGTATGCATGGTTCAAATTCTCTAATTTCATGCGAGCGAAGCCGCTACGGGCACTGCTAGTATATATATGAATGTTTGTGGGTTAGTTTGTCTATTATAGAAACGGGAAAGCGACCCGGAACGGACAGCGAGCGGGAACGGAAAAGCAAGCGTGAGCGGGAATGGGAGAACAAACGTGAGCGGGAACGGGACAGCGACCGGGAACGGGAAAACGACCGGGAGCGGGAAAGCGAACGGGAGCGGGAAAGCGACCGGGAGCGGGAAAGCGACCGGGAGCGGGAAAGCGACCGGGAGCGGGAAAGCGACCGGGAGCGGGAAAGCGACCGGGAGCGGAAAAGCGACTTGGAGCGGAAAAGCGACCGGGAGCGGGAAAGCGACCGGCAGCGGGAAAGCGACCGGCAGCGGGAAAACGACCGAAAACAGGATAGCGAACAGGAGTGGGAAGGCAGGTGGGAAAGGAAACGGGAGAGAAAGAGACAAATATTAGAAAAACCGCTAGTACATACATAAACACACACACAGACACACAAAACATGCACATACACATACATACACACATACATACGCACATACATATATATAGTTCCCGCTCGCTCACCCGCTCCGCTCCGCTCATTTTGTGACGGATTTCAAATTTTTTTTTATATTTGATTCCCCTTGACTCTCAAGGTTGTGTGAAAATTTCATTACGATCGGATGAATGGTGTAGCAATGCATAAAGGACATGAATATATATACAAACATTCATTACCAATGCTTTTATTAACTCGTCGGCTCTGTTTCTCTGTCTGTTTCTCTGTCTGTTTCAAATCTTGCAATCAATTTTTGAGTCACTTCCTGATGATAGATTTTTTTCAAATTTTGCATACATGCTCAAGATAGAAGACAATGCAATATTCAATTATTAGTTTTACAATAAGTCAATTAATTTAGTTAATTTTCTTGAGGATTTTATCGAGGGGTTTCTTGAGGGTTTTCTTGAGGGTTTTCTTGAGGGTTTTCTTGAGGGTTTTCTTGAGGGTTTTCTGGAGGGTTTTCTTGAGGGTTTTCTTGACCACAAAACGCTAACCGACTGGCAGACTATTTTACCAAGTTAACACGAACCACACTCACTGACCGCGATTCTCAAGCGTGTACGAAATTTTCATGAAAATAGTTGAGATATTTAAATTCGATGCTTTTTGATGATATTTTTATTATTATTACCAATGCTTTTATTAACTCGTCGTCTCTGTTTCTCTGTCTGTCTGTTTGTTTCTCTGTCTGTTTCAAATCTTGCAATCAATTTTTGAGTCACTTCCTGATGATAGATTTTTTCAAATTTTGCATACATGCTTAAAATAGAAGACAATGCAATATTCAATTATTAGTTTTACAATAAGTCAATTAATTTAGATAATTTTAATTAATTTCGATATTTCGATATAATTAAGATATTTCGACTTTAACATAAAATAAAAGAGTAATATAAGAAAAAATTGATTGCAAAATTTGTGTTTTAATTACATATTAGAGCATTGGTTTTAAAAATTCGTTTTTAATTTACTTGTTTTTATATATATAGATAACGGATCAGGTTTAAAAAATCAATATGTTCAGGGATTTGAGAATTAAATGAGCACAATTGGTAAGATTGTTTACACCAACATTAACACAACTTTAAACAAGTATAGGAAAAACGAGTTTTACAACACAAACTTTCATTTCAAATACACTCGATTTAGAAATACGAAAGATGTTCAAAGTAAGGTTTTTTTTAATAGAATCATGTATTGACATCCAATATAAAACTATCCTGAAAGTTTCAGCTTCCTAGCTAGTCGATAAGCTGGTTAAATTTTACCTGCAAGATTTGCGTACAGAGAAAGACACACACACATACACACAAACAGAGATTGTAACCTAATTAAAAGTTTGTAAAAAATAGGTCAAGATAACCCAGCAACTGCAGTGACGTAGCTAGAGTTTTTGGCACCCTGGGCAAGGTCTAAGGAATAAGTCCCTAGAAAATCATATCTGTAAATTTTTTAACCAAACAGAGCTGATGATTGGAGGGAGCAATTGTACTAGGTACTTTTCCAAAATTTTTGTGAAAACCTTAAACACTTTTGCTTCCAAAATTAGATGATGAACGGGGGCACACGATGTGGGTCCTCCCATAAATCCGTCACTAGTTACAACTTACTTTTTTCTCCAGTCCCAGTTTTTTTGGAGAAAAAGTGTATAAGGTTTTGATAAATATTTTGAAAAATATCTATGACTACCCTATCCCCGGCTATCCGCTATTTTTGTAAGAAAAATATAGCATTAGAAAAATAAAATTTTGGAATCTGCGGGTTTTATAAATTTGTTTCCCCCCCTCAGGTTTTGCTAAAATGACGCCCCTGGTAGCAATGCATAAAGGACATATTTACATACATAATCTAATTTATATATATATATACTAGCGGAGTGCCCGGCGTTGCCCGGGCTTTTTAGAGGTTTTTCTATCGTTTTTCTCTCACGCTCCCGTTTCTTTTCACGCTTGCTCTCACGCTCCCGGTCGCATATTTCTAAATTGTAGTATGCGGCAATACAGAGAGGTCGACTAGCAGGCTAAGAGGGGCGTGGTTTAAGGCTAGACGTAAATCGCACTCAATTCCACATTTTCAATGATATGTTATTGATATTAATAAAAAGTGTCGCAAATAATATGAATTGTTGATTTAGTTAGTTCAAAGTAAGTTTGAGTAAATTAGAATAAAACTTACTTATAATTCGTAAAATGCCTTGACTTCACATTCATGTTATTATTACTATTAACATGATTACCCACTAGTAAAATGTTCTTTTAAAGCCCTTTTCATTATTTGAAATGACGAGAATTTTAATCAAAAAAATTATGTTAAAAAATAGATAAATAATAAAACAATCAGGATTAACTATGGCCATTTCCAGCTATATAAAGCCATCTACAGAACCCTATGTTAAAACAATAAATTAAATATTATAAAAGTTGAAATAGTTGAGTTACAAATCAGAAATAATTATAGGTTTTGTTTAGACAGAGACATTGAATAGGAGCTAAGCTGAATCGACTTCACTTAACAAATTAATACTAGACCCCTCAGCCGCCTTAGTAACCGTTTCACGGCCGGCTTAGCACGTTTTGCGGCCTAATTTACGGCGAGCCGAGGTTTTTGCGGCCGGCGGCGGCTAACTGTTTTTGTGGCCGGCGGCGGCTTATATTTAATTTACCACTTGGAAATCAGAAGTTTCAAACCGCAAAATTTGAGATGCCCTAAAAAAAACTTTCATTCACTATTTTTCCTAAGGTGTTTCAATATCACCCATCATTAGTAGTGCTTTCAACTCATTAAAATTATAAATCACACCCCTGCCCACTACTTTTTTCAAAAATTTATCCACCTAATGCCAACTGGCAAATACCAGAATTCTAAATCATATATACTCATGTCCATGAGTCAAAATATTAGTTTTTCTAAAAACTCAGCCACTGAACAAAGTTTCAAAGTCAAATCTTTTTTGTTTGTTATAGTTTATTTTCCAGTAGAGAAACACACACACACATAAATATATATATATATGCATCATTGTGGTAAGTTTAGGCTGACATTATATATTGCAAGTTATCATGTAAAAAACATATTTTATTCAGCTTAGAAGGGCAAAGACTTGATCGCTTCCCATTGCAGATTAATCCTGCCACTGAAAATAAACATTCTACTGGGACCGACCCTGAAGACATGCCAAGAAACAAAGAAGCAAGCTGCTGCAGTATGGGATAGGTCTTAACATTATCTGCCCAATAGGAGAGTGGATTTGCTGAATACTTTGCTATTAAATCTTCATCACTTATAGTGCTTGCTAGATATCCATCAAGCTCAAGTTGTAATTTTTCTACATCTGATCTTTTTGTTGAAGTTGCCTTGTCATTGAGTTCAGCCAGAAGTTGTTGTCGGAATTGATTGAGTTTTCGTTTTTTATTCTGGCAAATAAAATAAAATAAATTAACAAATTAAGGAAATTTGAAAAAACATATGCAACAAATTCAATAATCAAAGCATCTATTTAAGAAAAAATAAACCATAAGAGAAACTGACCATGGGTTCTCCACTCCTTTCAGGAGATGCAACAGTTTCATCAGTAGTCACAGTCGCAGATGCTAAAATACCTTTCTGTATTGCAATTGCATGTGCTTTCTGAACTAGTGCTTCTGCTTGCTCTGTATTGCAATTGCATGTGCTTTCTGAACTAGTGCTTCTGCTTGCTCCGGGGTCAACACGTTTTTTGTCATGGGATCAAATATTTGACTTATTTTCATGAAGTCATTCTCCTTAAGACGTTTCTCTACGTTTGCCGCTACAAGTTCCTTCAGATCAACTATAGCCTCATCATCACCAGGTCAAATCTTACAAATTCGCTTTATTTGTAATTTCATTAGTGGCACCATAGACAGCGTTGGCAAATTTGAGCTGACGAGTTCTGTGAACTTCTGGAACTCTTTTAAAAAATTACAAAGTGATTTCAGCAATTCAAGTTCACTGGTCATTAAGCACAACTCCACATGTCCAATCTTTTTTAAAGTGTTGTCGACAGCTTTCTGCAAATCTATCACTGACTCTATCATAACAAGGATTGAATTCCAGCGAGTTGGACAACTGCCTTTAAGTGACGTGTGGTGGTGTGATTTTGATGAACTGATTGAAATGTTGTGAACTGAGTTTTCTGAAACTTCTGTTCCAACATCGTTCTCGTCCACAACTGGCTGTGATAATGGAAATTGATCGTCAGCATCAATCACAGCATGTGTCTCACTAATTTTGTTTTGTAATTTTGCAAGTTCTCGTAGATCATCTTCTACAGCTGCTTCATCTTCCAACATATCACTTTTAAAGTGTAGCACTGTCACAATGTTACGGCATTTCTGTACCAAACACTTCAACTCATCTACGCGAAAAAGACTATCAACTGTTATCAGAAGATGCAGAGCATGCGCTACACAATGCTGCACAGACTGGACTTTCAGAAGCTGGGAAGATTTCATCATGTTGGAAGCTCCATCATGACACGATGCAATAATCAATTTCCTGCAGTCCGGAAAAAACTTTGATAAGACAAGTCGGATGTGTTCTGCTAAATAATGCCCAGTGTGGCTGCCAGGCATTGTGCGGCAGCTGAGTGTGAAGAGGCGATATTCCCAGTTTTTGACACATGAGATCCTTATGCCAACGTACGAACGACCGTTGTAGCGATCAGTCCATCCATCAGCCATCACACAGATCGAGCGGACTGTAGCAAGTTCTTCTTTGATTTTTGTAAATACTGTAACATACAGATCATTCAGAGCTGTACCAGATAATGTGCTGGGGACTGGTAATGTTTTTGATTGTAAAAATTTTTTCATGAAATCAATCATTCCTGGTTTCTTTACATTTTCGAATGCAAGGAGATCACGAACGAACCATATGAGGACATCTCGATTGAATTCGTGTTGTGAGATTTCAGAGGAAGGCTCAAGTTCTGTTGTCTTTTTATATCTGCTAATATAGTTCAAAATCAGTGGAACATTAGACTGACTGCTTTCTGCAACAATATCGTGCTTTTCCATTAGATGTTTGTTAATATTGCCGGTGGATGTGCCAGTTGAGAAGCTTGCAATTTTACTTATATGAAAAGTGCCAAGTTTTTTTTGTTCATCTAAACAAACATTGCAATAATATCGCGTTCTATCAAAGGTTTCAGACGCTTCTTCATTCTCATACAGGAATCCCACATGACGCCAACAGCTTGCTTTAGAATTTCCATTACCATGTGAACTGTTTAAATACAATAAAATACTTAATTTCTTAGTTGACTTAGTATATCGCACACAAAGTAATCTTTCACTTTCACGTCCCGATGTGTCAAAGATTAACATTCTCTGCTATAATTAGCTATAGACACGATGAAAAGTAACCACTAGTTTAAACATTATGATAATTAGGGTTAAGATTGTAACAAAATAGGACTATTTTATTGGAAGATTCGGCCCAGGCCGCTATAGTGAAAGATAATCGCACACAAAATAACAACTCACCTTTCTGGAATTTCTGATAATCTTGGTTTAATTATCAATTGCCTAATTTGTTGCTTGTCCATGCGAGACATTTGAGATACCCCAACATTTCTATTTGTATGTCTACGAGACATTGTACAACTATTTATAACAATCTAAAATAAGAAATAAATCGACGGACCTTGCTAAATCGAACGTTGCGAATATCGATAATCGATATGTCCACGTGAGTAATGCGCGAAAACCATAGACATCAATGGTGAGAACGCTTTCTATGGATGTAAAGTTTATGATTTTGATTGCGGTTATGAAAAAATAATTAATTAAAAAAATTATAACTAAAATTTTTTTTAAAATCACGGCTAGCCGCGATTTTCTCGGCCGGCGAGGCTTATTTTTTTTGTGGCCGGCTTGCAGCTAAGCTCCGATTTTCGCGGCCGGTGGCAGCTTAGCACTTTCACGGCTCGGCTCGGCCGGCTAAACCGGCGGCTGAGGGGTCTAATTAATACGGCTATTGACTGATGAAACACATTGAAACTTAAGTTGAAACCACATAAAGAAAAATTTATTTTTGGAGTAGAAACTAAATACTAATTTTCACTCCTGTAGCATTCACAGTTTTTGAGTAGCAGCTACTTTAAAAACCAAATAACCCAATTTTCCAACCCACATTTGAGATCTGGGAAACCGAATTTTCAAAAAATAGTGAAACACGTATCTTTTTATTTTTTAAAAAGAATCTATATACCAAATTTCAAAATCTCCTCATTTTTGGTTTTCGAGATATACATTGTTTTAGAAAAAAGTTTGTTTTCCAGTTTTTTTCCCTCAGGAGCAAAATTTTCAAAAATCCTTTCTTAGCGGATGTTTGCGCTATAAAAGTAATATAAGTTCCAAATTTCACGTTCCTAGGATGAGGCGTTTGAGCTCGGCGTTGATTATCAGTCAGTCATCTGTCAGCCAGTCAGTCAGTCAGTCAGTCAGTCAGTCAGTCAGGACATGTTCTTTTATATATATAGATATCTATATCTATCATCATCGGAAGACTCCGACTTGGCAAAACGACTCCCAATTCTGAGTTGCACAAAATGGGCATATTGGAGTCTGGATCTGGAGTCTGTGAAAGATGTTGCGATGGAGCTCAAGAGACAGTTGAACATTTTCTGATGAATTGTCCAGGAAGACTGTCTCTCCAGAGGTCGCTGAAAGAATGCTGTATAAAACAAGGAAAACAGCAAATATTGGAAGAAATTCTTAACGACAGAGCAGTTGATCTTTGCGTGGATAAAAAAAAAAGAGCGAAATCTACAACTTGAAAAAAAAGTGATGATGATGATATCACTTGTAGATTTTGATATAACCACGCCCCAGCTGTCGATCAACACCATCAACCAGGTCGGCCAACAACGATAAAAAGCAAACTGGGAAAAAAGTGTCAAAACACCACGTGCGACAAAAGAGAATTCTTCTGATTGGCTGCAATTGACACAGAACGATTGTCACTTCTGACCACTTTTTGCGAAGAAATTCCAAATTCGATTATTTCAGCTTTTTTTCGTTTCGCGTTGATGTTGTTGCCAGCTCTCGGAATCTCTTATATCGTTAACTCACACGTGTTGTGAATTTTCGCTCAGTGACATGGGGCCCAAAAAGAAGGCCAAGTTTAACAAGCCTTCGAGGGACATTGTCGAGGAAGCATGGAGACAGGCTTCTGACAGTGAAGAATCAACTCCTCCCCAGAGGAAAAACAGCTCTGCAGAGCAACCGCCAACACCTGCCGTCAGTCATGCACCATCCGAAGAGATGCTGAAAATCATAAGTGAAACTTTCGTCACTAGCGTCCTAGCCGACCTGAGAAAATCAACGTCAATCCCAAAGGTTCTCAGCCAACAAGAAACCCAAGAAAAGCAACAACAACCAGCAGTGGACCAACTCGATGATATGATCGAATTTGTGATCATGACGGACATTACAAAGATAGATCCTTTCAAAATTGAAGGCAACCTAACAAGACTCCTGAACCGTCAGCCAGTGATTACCGGCAAAGGCAAAAAGATACGAGTCATAGTTTCGAAAACAGAGAAAGAAAAATTGGAAACTCTGCAGGAACTTGGAGGATACAAGGTTAGGGTTTTTAAAAAACCTTTAAATAAAACCAAAATGATAGTTACCGGTGTTCCGCTGGAAATCACATTAGAAGTTATTATTGAAAAGTCCGGATGTACCGCAGCAGTGCGAATAAAGAAAAGAATTGACGGAAGGTTCCAGGAAACCACTGCAGTTATTCTTACCTTTGAACCGGACCAGACACCACCGAAATATGTAAGATTTTCTTTTCTGAATTTTCGGTTAAAGGAGTACATCCCCAACCCGGTTAGATGCTACAACTGCAACCAATTTGGCCATGTGGCCAAGTACTGCAGGGCCAAAACCTCCTGCCCTAGGTGTGCCGGGGAGCATGACCTAAAGAGCTGCCAAGAAAAAACAAAAAATATGTGTGCCAGCTGCAAGACTCTGGACCACAGGACAGGCAGCGAGGAATGCCCCAAGTGGCAAAAAGCCAAGGAAAATGTTAAAAGTGCAACAGGAAAGAAATCCTACTCAGAAGTCCTGAAAAGCGGAGAGAAAAAATCCACAGAGGCCGAATCGACTGAAAAAACACTTGAAATCCAAAAAAAGATTCATCACATTACCAAAACGACGGAAAAGATAAGAAAGAAAACTATAGAAAAAACACCCGAACCAAGTTCGATACTCGAACTAATTACCATGATCCAAAATATTTTACAGGTGCTGTCCGATTTAGTCAACCAAAGAGGAGACGAACCCAACCGAGAAATTGCGACATTGAGGTCTGCAGAAGCTATTCTCCCTGACTCCGGGATTAAGGAATCAGTTGGAGCATAGCAACAATGATGAAAAACCAGCGCAAGAGGGAAAGAAGAAGAAGATAAAGAATTTTTTAGATACATTTTCTGATTTTTCTTCTAACCCTCTTAAATGGACATCATTTTATTTTATTATTATTTATTTATCATTTCCTTTTATATTTTTTTTTCACTGTCTAAAAATACTATGTATAAGGACAATAAACTATCATAAAAGAAAAAAAAAATTCGATTATTTCTCTTCACATCGGAGCTAATATGTTGCTGTCTCTCATTTGATGTTTTCAACATTTTGGAGCCACCACCGTCCAAATCGACTTCAAGTCGGAAAAGGACGTTAAATCAAACAACAAACAAACAAACAAACAAACAGACGATGGAGACAACCGTGACATACCTCCCTTCTCAAAGACGATAACGGATTCTTCGTTATCGGCTCATCTTGTCTTCATCGTCCGTCCTGTGTTCCAGATGAATCGAGACACTGAGGTTGATTCTTGGTTCATCGTCAGTAGCGCGTGAGAGGAAGTCGGCGATCGTGTTCCTTTTTCTCTCATCCAGTCTTCATCGTCTTCGCTATCTCTGAAAAACTGCTGCAACTTGAGTGCGTTTTTTAACTTCAATTTTCTCAATTGCATGGGCTCCTGAAGAGCAACATAACTCTCTGCAAGTTGCAACTGTTTGGCCTTGATATTATCGGCATCAAAGTGTCCCGTCTCGACGAATTGCTCAGCTGCTTGTTTTATTCCATCGATTCTGTCCTGTCTTGCTGCAACATCGGCCTCCAAGAGGGAATGCTTCTTCTGCAAGTTTTGAACACTTGTGAGGTCCTTTCCATAATCTTCAGATGTCAGCTGTCCTTCGATCTCACCTAACCAAACTTCTACATCTTCAACATTTCTATTGAACTGCTGTTGGTCATTTGCTTCTTTCAATTTTGATCATTTTCTATCACTATGAACAACAAGTCTCTGCCACAATCCAATAATATCACCGAGACGTTCTCTGATATGTTCCTTATTATAATGTTCTTCTGCGATGAGTTCCTCTCCAGATTAGGTTATTGATTCAATTCGAGCATGGTTGGCTTGCAATTCTGATGCAAAGTTTTCATGTTTCTGCAACTCTCCTTGCAAGTTAGTAGGGTCAAGATATCCTTCATCCGATGCAGCTTTGAGTTTTTCATTGATCCAGATTTTAGTTTCGTCATAATCTCTTTCGAACATCTGGTTTTGAATGATTCTTCCAGAGCCAGACGACGAGCCTTGGCTTTTGCATTGAGAAGATTTCTTCTCTCAAGCAGCGCATCTCTCCTATTTTTCCCAACATCGGCAGCGCAATGTCCACTTTCAACCAGTTTTCCAGCGAAATCATCGAGAGCTTTTATCTTCTCCTCCTGGGCAGCAAGTGACTTTTCAAAATCATAATGCTTCTTGATCAGTGCCTCAACTGAATACAGTGAGTCTCCCAAGTCATCGTTAGCCAGGAACTCCTCTTGCTTGGTCATCCATGCGTCGGATTGTCCCGTATCTCTGTAGAATAGCTGAAGATCCATGCATTGCTCATACAAAATTCTTTTCACTTCCCACAACTCCAACAGACTAGTCTTTTCATTGGCAAGAGTCACAAGCTTCTCCTTAACTTCTTGCACTGCCAGATGATTTGAATCCAACAGCTTCTGACCAGCTTCAGCCGTGCTTCTGAAGCTATCTTCTCTAGCATCAATCTCCCCCTTGTATTCCTGATGTTTCTCTAACAAAGCTTCAGCACCAGCCACATCCTTCGCAAGCTCATCAGCAGAAATGATAGCTTTGGTATCGGAAATCCAACTAATCAAGTCTCTGTAATCAGACAGGAATCGGTGAAGGTAATATGACGAAATCAAATTGTTTTTTCTGTTGGAGGCCTTCTCAATTAATCGCTGCCAGTTGTTCAATATGTCTGATTGCTTCCCAGTGATGTCATCACTCTGATCTTTGTGAATTTCTGTAAGTCTGGCCGCTTCTTCTTGTAATGTTTTCACTTTTTCTTCAACAGCTCCGAGATCCCTTTCTAGAGTTTCATGCTTGCG
Organism: Erpobdella octoculata; assembly: GCA_963978895.1. Classification (NCBI taxonomy): domain Eukaryota; kingdom Metazoa; phylum Annelida; class Clitellata; order Hirudinida; family Erpobdellidae; genus Erpobdella; species Erpobdella octoculata. Next base: position 36,639,726 of record OZ022238.1, on the reverse strand, counting down.
TTCAAGCGCTTGGACTGAGGGAAGGTCTCTACCGGAATCATCAGATGACAACAATGTGTCTTTCTCGATCATCCCTGCGATTGTTTCCTCGGCATCCTTAGTAAAGTTTTGGATTTCATGAGCTCCATATAAGCTTTTCTTGTGGTGAAATAGGCCACCTTCAATGTAAAAACCATTTTAGTTCCTTTCTGCTAGCTCCCAGTACTTTAGAAGAGATGGGCAATTCCTTTGTTTGGCTATCAGTTCACTCACGTCGGGCGTCCTATTAACCTTTTCAATCAGCGGGGTCTTGATGTCGGTAGACTCCTTGTTCACATCCACTATTGCTGCGACTTCACATAATTCCTGCTCACTGTTACTCTGGTCTTCGTTCTCAACTTTATTCGAAATTACCGTTGATTTGCTTGAGAGTACATTGTAGGTCTTCATACTGTCAAGAAGTTCCACTACCGAAGGTGTTAAGATAACCATTTCATTCAAGTCCGGCACCACAGCAAACCATACCTAGACCATAGGACTAATGTTTACTAAACGGTTTTCGTCTTCATCACCCGGCTTTATTTTCAAACATACCACGTCTACCATTGTTGATTCACCCTTGAACCCTGATATAGCGATTTGTTTTTGTACCGGCACATCTAATGGTTCGACGAGATTGGTGTGGATGCAGCAGATTTCCGCTCCTCCATCAATAAGTGCTGATTGCGGTTCCAGACCCTCTATTTTCACTTGGACGAAAGATCTTTTGAAAATTTCGTTTGCCTTGACGCAATGTTCTTGATTATCATTCGATGGTTTGATTACATTTCTATTTGCTTGACTAATAACTGAACATGATGATATCTTGGCAGCAGCATTTCTGTTTGGACAGTTCTTTGCCAAATGTCCTCGACCTTGGCAGGTAAAGCAGAGACCCCTTCTCATTGCTTCATCTTTTGCCTTGTCCAATGTTTGACGAATCGGCCTGTGATCGATTGCTCTCTCCATCATTTGTCGAACCGGTCGGTTATCGTTTCTTGGGTAACTGTACTCTGTTCTTGGTTTGGGTTCTTTTCTTGTAAATTCATCTCTTTCGTGAGAGGCCGTAAAGTTGTCGGCAGATTTGGCAAGCTGATCAAAACTCAACCATCCTTCCTGTTCTTGAGATAGAATGTAATTCAAACACCCACGTGGTAATAATTCCTTCATACGATCAGCAACCAATAAGTTTACCAGTTTGTCGAATTCATTCTTTATGTTCCGGCTTTGGAGATAATACATTAACGAATATCTTAGCTTTGAAGCAAATAGTTGATAAGTTTCATTAGCTTGTTTCTTTATAGTGTAGAAATGTTCACGCAGCTTTATCGGACTTATTCTAAATTCATCTAACAAAAATTGTTTTACGGTTTCATAATCATCCAAATCTTCATATGACAATCTCGAAATCAAAGACTTTGCTTTTTCATTAAGACACATTTGGAGCAGTTTTACTTTTAAAACTGTATCAACTTCATATATAACAAAACAATTTTCTAAATGTTCGAAGAAACTCGGAATCTCCCTCGGATCATCAGGCAATTTCCTCATTACATTTTTCATTGCATCACCATACAACTTAATTTTGAATAATAACGAGTCCTTTTCAGCAGCTCTAGTTTCATCTCTCTTTTGTTGAAGCAGTACATTCTCTTCTTGTAATTCTAACTCTTTTTCGCGGAAATGTCTATCTTCTTCAGTCTTCTGTTGCCATCTTGATAGTTCTAATTCTCTAATTCTCAGTTCTTGTTCTTTAAATTTTAACTTTTCATCATCTTTCTTTCGTAGTCTTTTTTTTTTTTTTTTTTTTTTTTTTTTTTTTTTTTTTTTTTTCAAGACGTTTATTCACAGAAAAAACCAAAAATCAGAACAGAAATATCAACCTAAAAAAAGTAAATCATGTAGGACATTTGAAAGGGATATTAATCCCGCTAGAGAAACATCCTATACAAATTATAATAAAACCTATTTACACGGTATAAAGTCACAAAAGCGTGTAGACGCAACCAGCTGCTTAACCGCTCTCTTGAAGGCATCAATGCCCAGAGCCCTGTAGTCCGAAGGCAGAAAGTTCCAAAACCGTGGACCGAAAAATCCTATTGAATACATTTTTAGAGTTGTATGAATCACATTAGATCGATAATGATTAGTAGATCTAGTATCATAAGAATGAACCGAAGATGTCATTGAGAAGGAATTTAGTAAGGTATGAGGAAGTAAGTTATTATGATATCTATACATAAATAAAAGTGATTGATAAATGCAAATCTGATCAATTGTTAAAATATTGGTAGCAGTAGGTTCCACCGGGGAAGAGAAGGGATGACAAAATATGATTTTTAGAACTCGAGTTTGAAGAATAGCCAGAGATGAAATTCGACATTTATAATTAGTACACCATATGAAGTTACAATATATTAGGTATGGATAAATCAGTGAATAATACAACAGCAAAAGAATTTTAGAGGGGACGAACCATGAGATTTTGTAAAGTACACCAATATTCTTTGAAATTTTCATAGAAATGTATCGTATGTGATCATTCCAAGTAATATGTTGATCAATGTACAAGCCCAAGAATTTTGTACAGGATACATTAGCTATTTCACTATCACGAATGCACAGTCTTATGCTGCCGATGTCAATCCTCTTTTGCGGATTGTGAAATATAATAAAACATGTTTTATCCATATTCAGAGAAAGTCTATTTTTTATAAACCAATCAGAGATGCACATTAATTCTCTGTTTATGTTATCAATTAAGGTTGCAAGTGAATAGTCAGAAGCTAAGACGTTAGTATCGTCGGCATACAAGGTAAATTCGAAAAACGCTGGAGACGAAACAATGTCATTAATATAAATAAGAAATAACAAAGGGCCTAAAAGTGAACCTTGAGGAACCCCACAAGAAATAGATTTTTCCGATGAGCTAAAACCATTGTAAGTAACAAACTGTTTTCTATTACATAAATAATTTTCAAACCATCTTAAACATGCACCACCAACACCATAGCAGCTGAGTTTAGTAAGTAAGATGACATGATCAACAGTATCAAATGCCTTTGACAAATCAAAAAAGAGACCAATAGAATACATGCCACAATCCAAATCTTTAAGTATTCTGTTATGAAAGTTAGTAATTGCCATATATGTAGAGTAACCTTTGCGAAAACCATATTGACAATCGTTTAGAATACCATGAGAATTAAAATAATCATATAAACGTTGGAATACAATCTTTTCAAACAGTTTTGAGAAATATGAAAGTATTGAAGTTGGCCTATAGTTATTGAATAAGGATTTATCACCACCCTTAAATATAGGAACAACCTTAGCAATTTTTAGACTATCAGGAAAATAACCAGTAGACAATGAACAGTTAATCAAGTCAGATAATATAATAGAAATGGAAGCAATAGATAAAAATCCTAGGTAAGGAGAGATGTTGTCAATTCCAAAACCACCAGAACATTTGATTGACTTTGAAACCGTGATCAATTCAAGAGATGTCACCTCTTTAAATGACATCAGAGACGCTAATGGAAGAATTATATTTTCAAATGAAGCTTCTTTCTCAGGTATGGAAGAAGAGAGACGAGCTCCTATGTTTACAAAATATTCATTGAAGCCATCAGCAATCATCGAAGGATCATCAGTCATAATGCCATCAACAGCAAATGAAGAGGAAGCAGAAGAATGACGATCTTTGTTAATTATGGAATTGATCGTAGACCAAATTTTTTTAGAGTCACCAATGCAAGAAGAAAATTTAGCCGAATAGAAATTCCTAATTGCATCATTCTTTTTTCGCTTGAAGTCGTTTCTAAAATGGACAAATTCCCTTCTGACTTCTTCTGAAGGTTTCTTCAGGAGTTTCCTATAAAGCTTGGATTTTTTTTCAACCATCTTTAACAAGGTCGCTGACATCCAATCTTTCTTGAATCTTCTTTTCAAGTTGGTGATTTCAAAATATGGGAAAGCTGAATCAAAAACTCTATTATAACTGTCCAGGAACATTGAATACGCTAGATTCACATTATTCTCCATACATGCGCTGCGTACATTGATCCATTCAACACTCTTTAGGCCATTCAGAAACTTATTGATGGTAACTTCATTAATCATTCTTTTCACACTTTTTGATCGAGGAATCTTAATTTCTTTTAGTTTAGGAAGAGAAAAAATTATAGGAAGGTGGTCCGAGAAATCATAACTAACAACAGCAGAGAAACTATCCATCAATGAATGATTCGTAAAAATGTTGTCAATTAAAGTTGAAGAACTGGCAGTTACTCTAGTAGATGAGAAGATTGTAGGGTAGAGATAATAAGAGTACATAGTATTGTAAAACAGACGACTTTGAGAACCACTGGTAGTATTCAAATAATCGATGTTGAAATCACCAAAAACAAATAAATAATTATTATGAGAAGTAATTTCCGACATGAGATCAGAAAATTCACTAATAAATGATTTAATATCACCAGATGGTGGACGATATACAACACATAAAAGATAAGTTTTGTTAAAGGATTTAATTTTAACCAACATGAATTCAAATGCTGACACAACCGCAAGATACCCCACAGTTGTGTACTCAAAAATATTGGAGATAAAAATACCAACACCACCACCTCTTCCAGTTTTTCTTGCAGTTTGTAAGAAAGTATAGCCATGTAAATTGCAAAGGTTATCTTCATTATCTTTCAACCAGGTTTCGGTGACTCCAATTACATGGGGCTGAAGATAATTCATAAAAATTTTTAAATCACTCATTTTACCAGTTATGCTTCTACAGTTCAAATGCACAATAGAAAATGATGAGTCCAAAAATAATTGTTGTGCTTCCTGAAGTGTCAGGAGAGGAGTGACCTCACGAGGATTACCGATGTTGTTTATATCCGGATCTATATCACTGAATTCATTAAAAGATTTCACATTATGGGCTTCATTATGAGCATTCATTCCCTGATCAGTTTTCTTAATCTCTCTATTCTCAAATTTCCCGGAGGTCCCCTTACTCTGAATATGAATTCCCCCGGATGTTGAGATTCCTTTATTTTTGCCTCTGCAACCAATTTACGACACTCCTCCCGCTGTCTCACAGTGAAGTCATGGCTCAGACCAATGGTCTTGAGGTCATCATCCAGCAACTTTGTCCTTCTCAAGTTCTCCATAATCAGGTTCTTTGCCCTCCTATCCTGGAATTCCAGTAGTATGGGCCGTATTTTATCTCCTTTGCTTCCCAATCTAAATATTTTTTTAACGTTCTCTATACTAATCCCTCCTTGGCTTAATGTATCAATAATTTTGCTCACCCTCTGTTTGTCTTCAGCATTGCCATCTTTGCCCATTAGCTCACTTTCCTTGAGTCGGTAAATAATTATGTTGTTTGTTCTTTTTTCCGTCTCCTTCTCGTCGTTGAATTTGTTTTCTATAGACTCCTGAACAGTTTTCACCTCAGTTTTAACCTCTTTTGATAGATTTTCTACCAAAGTCTCGACCTCTCCTTTAAACAGGCTGGACCATTCCTTTTTCGACTGCCGATTTTCCAAAATCCTCTTGTTAGCAATTTCATCCATCTTTCGACCTAACTCTTGGATTTGCTCCCTTTGTTTATCCATAGCCGCCGTCATATTTTCAGTACCAGCCTCCTCCAATCTGTTCTCAATCTTTGTTAGATCTATTTTTTGTATTTTGTCAGTCAAATCATTAACATCTTTCCTTAAATTATCTAGTTCAGACCTGCACAACTTTAACTCATCATTATACATACCTTTTATATCAACTGATAGGAATTTTTTCATTTCATCAAATTCTGTTTTAATTAGATTAGTACACTCATCCAACCTAATGGTAAAACGATTAATATCTTTTAGAACAATTGAGTTTGCCTTAAGACACTTATCACACAAATTCAGTTCAAGATCCGTTCCCTTATTATCGCAGGCTTTACGCCTTGTTCCTTCAGCCATCAAATGATAAGATTACAACGAACTACAAACTACAAATAAATATAAATTAATTAATTTGTTATTTATATATTAATTTGTTATTTATATATTTTAAACATTACAATTAAAAAATTTTAGTCGCCGAGAACTATCGCCGAGTTGTTTACATAGACTTTCGAGTTCTTCTTCTTTGAGTCTTAGTTCTTCTTCGTCTTTCTTTTGCAAACGAAGTAATTCTTGTTCTCTTATCTTCAGCTCTTGTGAAATCCTCCATTGTTCAAACTTTGATGCTTCTGTCATAAATTCTTCGGTTGGAGTGACACTACGCGATTCTGCTTCAATTTTTCCTTTTGATAACATTTCGGCCCATAAATTTAATAATTGTGGTCTTGTCAGATTTTCTACTTCTTCTTCAGATTTTCCTGCTGCCTTGAGTTTGATAATCAGACGTTCAGTAGGAATTCTTTTTATTTCAGCTTGTTTCTCTGCATCAAATTTGTCCATGTTAACGTAACTAGTCGTGTCTAACTTCAACGTTTATTCGAAATGTTCGATTCGTTCTTTATATTCAGTTCGTCGAATACAATGTTCGGTTCGTTTGATAAAATAATCGGTTCGTTAAATATCGTTCACTATAATATTCGGTTCGTCGAATATTGTTCACTAAAATATTCGATTCGGTGAATATCGTTCACTAATTATCGACACGATTCGCAACAGTTTTGAACAAAAACGATGACCCGATCCCACTTCTGACACCAAATGTGACGGGATTCTACTCGGGTATTGATGCCTGACGACGAAACAACTGATTCGAGACTAAACAAGGTTTAAAGTTTATTAATAAAACACAAACGACACTAATCGGACAGAGCTTCACCTCTCAAAATCGCACGAAGAATAGAACTAAAATTCCTTTTTTTTTTTTTTTTTTTTTATTATAGTTTAACGTCCTTATACATGGTATTTTTAGACGGGAAAAAAATTATAAAAATAATAATAATAAAAATAATAATAAATAAATAAAATTAAAACAAATAAAAATAGAGATATTGTCCTTTTAAGAAAGGAAAAAGAAGAATGTTAGAAAATATATCTAGAAAATTCTTTATATTCTTCTTTTCTCTTCTTTTCCTTTGTCATGTCATTTTCGCCATCTTCAGCCTGAAACCTTAATCCCGGGATCAGGGAAGATGACTTCCGAGGGGAAGGCATCAATCACACCCCTCCCAATGATTTCCTTTGGATTTCCATTCTTCCAATCTTTGAAGAGTCCAGGTCCTCATCGTGGCTTCATCCGGATCATTTTTTCCTGTGTTGGAATGTTCAATTCAAGGTAGCTTCAAGGTTCAATTCAAGGTAGCTTGTTGAACTGCATCGTAGCGGGGGTCAGGTCGTCTTTATCGGTCCTCATCGGTCCATTATAGGGCTGGCATAAATCACGTCCCTCCGATGATTTCCTTCCGATTTCCAGTCGTCCACGCTTTGAAGAGCTCGTGTGTATTGGAACCTGTTGTAAAGTGACGTTGAGTTCTTTCGATCATGATTGTCATGTCATCCTCGGTTGTCATTGGAGAAGGAAGGGCTGAAACCTAATCCGCTGACTCCTTGGAATTCATTTCTCCCATGATTGATTGAACCCAGCGTCGTCGTTGAATGTTCGGTTGCATCGCGGCGGGAAGCAGGTTGTCTTCAGTCGTCCATGGAGAAGGGTTGGGCACACAACCCCAATCCGCAGACCACCTTCGACTTCCAGTCTTCCTCACTTGATGAATCTTGAGTCGTCATAGGAGGAGGGGCTGGGCATGAATCAAGCTTCACTCCCGTGGCTACTTTCAGATTTTGGATCTTCAACGCTTTGAAGAATCTTCTCTGCGTTGAAGAGCCCATGTTGGTCTGACGTGATGATGGACTGCTTCTCTCCGGGCGACTGTACTTCTGTATCCGTCATTGGTAGGGGCATGGGTAGCGAAGCCAAGCCTCAGACCGTTGGTTGATTCCAGAATTCGCGCTTGAAGGGTCCATGACATCTTCGTGAACTACAGTTCTCCGTTGCACTGTGTTGTTTAGCTGCATCGCCGCGAGCATCGGGTAACTTTAGTCGTCATTGGAAAGGAGTGATAATCTTCCCCAGGCATCCTCAGTCTCCAAGAGTTACCTTGATTTTCGCGTAGAAGATCCTGGGTTGAAGGGCAAGCTCCAAACTTCTGAGTACCTTCGGAAACCTTCAGCAGCGCGACGAAACAACATAACAACTCTTTCGAAAACGAACCGTATTATAAAAACACACAGATAAACATCTACTAAAACAACTGGGAGCGACGATAATACGTCGACCAATGCGCCCTACTGCAATTGCAAAGGAACGCACGGCTTACGCACCATCGTCGCTCCCGCACGGCGAACTGCAACAAAATTCCAATCTTTTTTTTTTTATGATAGTTTAATGTCCTTATACATAGTATTTTTAGACATGGGGAATGGGAGGGAAAGGTAGGGGTGGGGAGGAAAAAAGGGGAAAAGAAAAGGAAATAAGAAGAGCCAGAAAATTGCTAAATAATAACACTTTAGGAAGAGGAAAAATTCAGTAGAATATGAATCTAGAATACTCTTTTTCTTCCTTTTTCCTCTTCCTACTATAACCGTTTCTGGATTGCCGTCCTGCTGTCATCCTCAATCCCGGATTAAGCTGGATGGCCGGTCGTTGATCACAGCGCGATGTTGTGATCCTTGATCCAGGAGTAGATGACGTCCTGGCATCGTGGAGACTTTAAGACGACTGGCAGGGTGGGTTCTTGCTTGAACCGTCTGCAGATTCTTCTCATCTTGGCTCTAGGATGACCTGTTGCCCTGCAGTTGAGCACCCAGTGTTCAACAGTTTCCGGACTCCTGCAAGTTTCGCACAAACCCGTATCATGCAAGTCCAAAATTTTTAAATAATGGTTCAGTCGACATTTACCTAGACGGAGTCTGGTAATGGCAACTTCCTTGCACCGGGGCGTTGTGGCGAACTTGATTTTTTGAGAGACTTTCGACTCAATAGACCAGTAGTGGCGGCTATGGGATTCCTCATCCCATCTCTTTTGCCACTCACGCATTATCTCTTTCCTGATGGCCCTCTTGAAGTCTACTAGTTCTCTCTCGATCACAAGTTCGACTTCTGCATGCTTGATCGCACTTTTAGCAAGTCGATCAGCAGCTTCGTTACCAGTAATGCCCACGTGACTGGGAACCTAGATCACCGTTACTTCTCTACCTTCACGCATAATCGAGTCGATTAACGCTAAGGTTGAAGCAACTAATGGGGATTTGTTAGCGTTAGCGCTGTTTTTAAGAGCAAGTACAGAACTGTACGAGTCAGTGAACAGCGCCAGCTTGGCTGGACCGTCGGGTCTGGCCATCCACTCCATTCCTTTTTTGATCGCTGTCAGTTCGGCTGTAAAGATCGAGACATCGTCCGTCACTCTGAGGCTGAACCGACAGCTAGATCTCGGGACAAACCCACCAACTGCGACTCTGCTTCCAATCTTGGAGGCATCGGTGTACATCCGGGTGTGATCCCGGTATGTATCCAGAAGTTCCAGCGCTCTTGGTAAGAGCGTTGGGTCTTCTTTTGCTAACCCTACAAGCCCTTCGTCAAAATGAGGAGGGTTGTATTTCCACGGTGGCATCGCAGGAGTTGCCAGCTCCTTTGGTTTCAATTTTGCAACCATTTCGTTCAGTACCGACACCCGTTTGGCCATCGGTGCTTTAGAAATTTTTTGCTTTCTCCTGAAGCAGTATCGATGGAAAAATTGTTTCCATTTCCGTGTCTGCTGTTTTCCGACTGGCTCAAAAATCTCCCGCGCCGGGTGGTTTGGGATGATTTTTGTTTTGGTTGCGAAATTGGCTATCAGCATTTTGCGCCTCAGATCTAAGGGTGGATCACCACACTCGACCTGTAGAGCGGCCAGCCCTGTGCAGGTCATTGACCCGCACGCCGTTCTTAGGGCAGCATGCTGTAGCCTGTCAAGTCTACCTTTGCAGGTAGACGAGGCACTATCAAATGCTTCGCAACCGTACTTTATTACCGACCGAATCGAGCATCGGTAGTAGAGCATTAGGGTCTGCTTATTGCAGCCCCACGTGAGACTAGTTAATAGCCTCATCACGTTCAATCTTTGTTTGCACCGTTTGACTATTAAGTCAATGTGACGACCCCAGTTCAGTTTACTGTCGAAAATTACTCCGAGAAAACGAACTGATGTGCTCCAATCCAGGGCGTAGCCACCTATATGGATTTTCGGAGAGTTCTGACGGAACTTTCGAGAGTGGGTGAAACAGACCGCTACAGATTTTTTTGCTGATAGCTTGAATCCCCACTTTGCAAAGAAGCCCTGAACCTGGTTCATCCGTTCCTGAAGGTGATGCTGCATATCGTGGGAATTTTTACCGGTAACCCAGACCGCAACATCATCAGCAAAAACAGACGTTCGTAGCCCATGGACCTCTCTGCTTGGTAGGTCATGTAGCATTAATAGAAACAGGAGTGGACTAAGAACCGAGCCCTGGGGAGTGCCATTTGCTATCTGAACAGTGTCAGACAGCGTGTTACCAACTCTCACCCTGGCTACTCGATTGCTTAGAAACGCCTGGATCCATTTAAGCATCCGTCCACCTATGCCAAGGGTAGACATTTTCCATAGCAATCCATCTCTCCACACAAGGTCAAAAGCTTTCTCGAGGTCGAGAAAAACCGCCAGTGTGCCACCTCCTTTCCACATCGATTGCTTCACGTCGTTCTGGAGTCTCAGGATGTGGTCTGTGCATCCTCGTCCTTTTCGAAACCCGGATTGCTCACGGTTAATCAGGTTGGATACCTCTAGGTAGTGCCTTAGGCGATTTGCTATTATTCGTTCTGCCAATTTGCACAGAGACGATGTTAAAGAAATTGGTCGGTAGGAGTTTGGATCCGACGGGTCTTTCCCGGGCTTGAGTAGAGGAACGACCGTAGATTCTCTCCACGTGTCTGGTACCTCTCCTTTCGCCCACGAAAGGTTGATAAACTCCAGTAGTTTATCCAACCCACTACTACCGATTTCCTTCAACATTTCATAGCAAATACCGTCTGGCCCCGGGCTTTTGCCTTTTGAGCACTTAAGCAAAGCCTCCTCCAACTCTTTCCGTGTGATGTCGGCATTCAAACCATGCACGTCATCATTTTCCAGCACACTAGCCTGGAGAGCATAATGGATTCTCTCTTTATCCGCGGCTTTAAGGTCTACAAACTCGGGCAACAGATTTGCGTCGGAAGCATTCCAGCTGATTGTCTGTGCAATCATATCGGCTTTGCCTTTATCGGTAAAAACGGTTTCTCTGTCATTTTTCAACGCCGGAACGCTGAATCCAGACTGAGTGCCGTTAATACTTTTAACTGCCTTCCACATATCTCCCAACTTGGAGTGTGAGTTCAGACTGGAGCAGAACCTACGCCAGTGGTTTATCTTAGCATCTCTCACTGCGGCCTGTGCCTCTTTTTTCAACCGTCTGTAGGCCTCGAGTTTATCTTGCGAATACCCACGTTTAAGGGCGTTGCACGCACGATTTCGAGCCTTTATGACCGCAGCGATCGCTTCATTCCACCACGGTACAGGTTGCAAGCCTTCTCTCCCACGCCGTTTCAGCGGGATAGATATGGAAGCTGCCTCATGTAGCGCTTCCGACAAAGCCTTCCAGGCATCCTGGCACCTAGCAAATGGTGGGAGTTTTTCCAGCGCAATTTTGGTGACACGCCGGTACTCGTCCCAGTTTGCTTTTTCCAGATTCCACGACTCTCTAGTGACTCTTTCCCGATTAGCTCTACCGTCGAACTTGATAACAATCGGGAAATGATCACTCCCAAAGGACTCCCCTAGGATCGACCACGAAGCTCTTTTGGACAAACCAGATGAACACATAGATAGATCGATGGGCGTTGTCTGTCCACGTGGAGTCATGTGCGTGCCAACTCCATGATTAAGACCAACTAAGCCATATCGATCCATCAGTTCCTCGATAAGTTGTCCCTTCTTATCAGAACGCTTTGCACCAAATACTACCGAGTAAGCATTAAAATCTCCCAGAATGATTGAGTTTGGGTGATCGAATGATTTGTATAATGAGTCGTGTAGTGTATCGTATGTAACTGAAGGTTGACTGTAAACGTTGATGATGTTTATGAAGGCACCTTTCCTTGTTTGGATAGTTACCCTCAATGATTCTGGCGAATGACTGATGATATCGCTAACATACGAGATACCACACCGGATGAGCGTCGCTACTCCCCCACCCGGCGTAGATACACGATCTAGTCGAGCGATGTTATAACCTGGGAAATTTAATCTTACTTTGTCCGTCAGCCAAGTTTCTTGTAGGACGAGTAGGTCTGGAAGTTCGGTGGTCTCCGCGAGGTAGGCTTTGAGTTCATCCAGCTTTCCTCTCAGACTTTGGCAGTTCCACTGTAGAATCAGCAGGTTGTCTCCCATTGTCGGTTTGGAATAACTGTTGAGTGTAAACCTGAAACTACTAGTTGAACTAGTTAACCCTTAACTGGAAAGGTCTCAGAAAGTGCATCTGAGTATCTTTCCAACAAAAGCTCAGGAGCGACTTGCAGTGCACTAATGCAGCTTGCCATGTCACCCCCACACTGATTAATCATTTCTATCGTAAACTTAACAATACAGTTAATTAAAACAATAAACTTTGATTTTTCGGTAGGGGTAGGCATAGCCTTTCCTTCCGTTGATGGGACATCTGTCACGTCACCGGTAGCCTTGCTCACGACCGACTTTGCTTCCTTGGTCCTGCTCTTTGCGGGGTTGGATGTAGGAGTCGGTGTTGGCTTTTCCACTGAAGGCGTCGCCTCCGGTCTTTTCGCAGCTGGGTTCGGGGAGTTGGAAGCTTTCTTTTCCTTCGCTACCATCTTCACCGCAGCAGCGTACGTGACTGCTTTTTCCGCGACCGTCTTGTTTACGGCAGCTGAAAAAACAAACTTGGGGCACTTTTTATCACCTGTGATTTGATTTGCCGCAACTGGCGCAGGTACGGGTTCGATCCTTGCGCTCCTTCTCCTTCTCCGGACAGGCGTTCCAGTTGTGTTCTTTCGCACAGATCGAACACTTGACTGCATTTCTGCAGTCCTGGGCCCGGTGTCCGTATGCCTGGCAGCGAAAGCAGCGCATAGGCTGGGAGACATAAGGCCTAGTTCGGAACGAGTGATATGCTAACTTCACTCGCTCCGGAGCTTTCCCATACGGGAAAGTAAGGACTACCGCCGTTGTCGGGGCGATTACTCCGTCGACCCTTTTAGAGATACGCTGTGCCGATAGGCACATCGTTTCTCGTTGGAGGGTCTCCATATCAATGGTCGGAGATACTCCCACTATGACAACTTTGGTCATTGTCGCTATCTTTTTAACGGCCTTTACTCGGTAATCAGCAACTTTAGAGAGACAGAAAAACGTCTCTCTTTCAGCGGCCGAGATTACGTCAACGATCAGGCGTTGCTTATTTGCTGTTATGCTAACCTTACGTGCAAATAGCGTATCAAAAAACGATTGAACCCGAAAGGGATCCACTAACCTCTGAGCTTCGATGAACCGAAGCTCGACTTTCTCCTTTCCCTCGGAGATTCCAGATGTAGCAGGGGAAGAAGCCTCGTTTCTTCTCTTTGCTGCCGGACTTGGTAGCACGTCAGTTCCACTTGGCTTCCTCTTCGTCTGTCCCTTGTTGGGTCTCTTCCCTCCTGGTTGGAAGCCTGACTCATCCTGGGACTCCTTCTCTTCTACAGTCTCAGACCCAGTAGTATTTAAAAATACTCCACTGGGTCCCGCCTCTCTAACTTCGTCGTTCACAAAAGTGATAATACCAGTGTTCATCGTGCTGAAAGTCTGTATGTGAAAATTCCAATCGCAAAATTTCTTTATATATAGCCTAGCACACGTGTCAATTTTAATTTACAAAAACCACCAATCCGAATGCAGCCTTAATTCCACGTGACCGTTTGACTAGCCCCACGTGACCGTTTGACACACAAAAGTTTACAAAAGCAATATACATCAAAAACACCGCAACGAAGTAATATTATTTAACTAAACTCCTTTTCCAAACAGATAATTCGTTTTATAATTTGATATACTAAAAAGTTTTACATTAGCAACGATACAAATGGCTAGAAACGACACTTAGTCAAAAGGAGTTATGATAATTACTTAACCAACCAATCACTACGCAGAACGAAAGCGCTTACGTCAGCACTCAACAAATTTACAAGAAAGTGTGCTTAAAATATGTTACATTTCACGCTACAACTTATTTAATACTCATCCGAAATCGATAATACTAGGTACAAATAAAGGACTACACAATATCTATACAACGTACTAAAAATTATTATCGAAAACTTAATAGGAAAGACGCTAGAACTAAAAGCACACCAAAAACGAGCAAGTTTGATCGATAAGCGAACCGACGCCACCTCTCTAGTCGGCGTTTTTCATCGCGCTCTCCGCCTAGTCCGCGCAATAAAGTTATTCATGAAAAAAATTACATTCGACGATGGAGACAACCGTGACATATATATATATATATATATATATATATATATATATATATATATATATGAGTAATATACTTTGGCAAAATCCCCTCTCGTAAACACACTCCGTTAAAAACAAACGACCACTTTGCATTAATGACTTTTCTAATAAACTGTTCAAAATATTTAATTTTACGACGTAAACTAGAGTCCATTTTAAAAAATTTATATAATACAAATAATAATAATTAGGACTGACTGGCCAGTTTCGACTACAGTCATCTTCAGAGTCCGTAACCTAAAATGTCGTATTACGTAAACAGCTAAAGAATATATAGTAAACATCAACATAGAAATAGTGTTGTGCCTATATTAAATAAATATTTAAATTAAAGTATTTAAAACCAGAGTATGACGATATAAGTAAATTAAGAGAGCTTATAAAAATTGATAAATGAAAAGAAGTATAAAGATAAATTAAATAATAATTATTATTAATAAAATAAAATAAATAAATATAAATAGATAGGACGAATTGAATGAAGTCTATAATACTAATAATAGAAATTAAAACACTTAAAATTATTAGAAGATTAATGAAATTAAACTATAGGTATCTAGTGACAATATATTGAAATAAAAAAGTATGAAATAGAATAATAAAAGGTGAAAAATTTAAATAAAACCATGTGATGAATTAAAATAAAAGTAAACTTATATGAAAAATTAAAATAAACGCATGACTGTGCAAATGGGATACATATGAATTAACGCCGACGTCTTGTAGTTATATTTGAAGACTCAAACAAATGTTGAAATGACACCGCTTGAGCCTGAGCCTTAGGTGGAGGCTCAGGTGGAGGTTCAGGTGGAGGCTCAGGTGGAGGTTCAGGTGGAGGTTCAGGTGGAGGATCAGATGGAGGCTCAGATATATATATATATATATATATATATATATATATATATATATATATATATATATATATATATATATATATATATATATATATATATATATATATATATATATATATATATATATATATATATATATATATATATATATATATATATATGCATTCCTATCTGTTGCATTTTCCTCAGGGACGTCATTTCAGCAAAACCTTAGGAGGGCAAGATGTTTTAGGGGCCCACACAGGGTCCTCTGCACAAAACACAAAATCTGCGCCACCCCTGCATAACATCTTTTGCTTCTTTCTCCCCATAAAACCTGATGACCGGGAGCCACTTTAAAAAAATTTGTTTTATTTTTTCTCCCAAAAACCTGATGACCGAGGGAGGTCACATACCTTAACTTCTGAGTGATCATAAAAGCATTTCCAACTGTCTCTACGAACAAAGCTATAGCTATCAAAATCTGCTGTGAACGGTAATTAATATTGCTGAACGAAAGAAGCTATAGTCATTTATTTCTGAAAAAAATTAGTATAATATGAATACACTGAACCCTTTTTCTGTCACCCCCATGATGTCGCCCGGGGCAGCATGCCCAGCCCCTTAGCCACGCCTCTGGGCCCAATAATGCAAGTATCTACTGAATTTTTATGAAACGGATCTAGACTAATAGTTCATATCTTTTTTTTAACCTAAACAAGCAGGCATTTTAAATTAAGGTAATTCTAATATCGTTATTTGATAATAGTTTATCGTTCGTTATACTAAGTGTTTTAAGACTCAAATATCAGTATATGTAATATATATCGAATTATCCTGTCGTAGATCATAATTCGATATTTTTTTCATCCGGGTTGGGACTGGCCGCAAAAGTGTTCTTATTCGGTCTGCAGAGTGCAGAGAGGAAATCATCAGATTGCGGATTGAAGGAATTCAGGCATGCAAGAATATCACTACTTTCTGTAAATCGTGCGTTCAACTTAGACAAAATGCGATCGATGCATGCATACAAAATCTGTGACCTATCTCGTTCCATTTGGAACTGTTCATAACTTTTTTAACACCTCTCCATCTCGACGTGGACTATCAAGCTTCCTAGTTTCTTTAGCATCTCTTCTCTCTTTTAATTTCTATGGACAACCTACTTGGCCAGGCTATGAATAACGCTAACCATCTTTATAACCGGGACGGCATTTTTCTACATATGGCCGCATCCTATAATTACAAAAGCTTCTGTTTTTCTCTTCTCAAATCTCACAAAAACACCAACAAATCCTACTGGGGCCATATATAATAACTATTGGTTCACATAAAAGTCCGAAGCCCAGTGCCCCTAAATGATGTCCATGAGTTTTGAAAGTAACGCTCTGAAAGGTGCCCATATATTAACCATGGCCCACTTAAAAGTCAGGAGCCTATTTAAAAGACAGGGAGGGCTACTTAACAGTCAGAGAAGGGCCAGTCAAAAATCAGGAAAAGGCCAGTTAAAAGTTAAGAGGAACCCACTTGAGTGCCAGGGCCCACTTAAGTGCGGGGGACCAATTTAGTGTGGTGGCTCACGTGAAAACGGGGATGGGAGCCACTTGAGTGAAGTGGACCACTCAAGGGCGGGGAGCCCACTTAAGTGCGGGAACCACTTTAATGCCGGGAAACCTACTGAAAAGTCCGGAAAGGGCCACTTAAGTAAGTAGGGGCCCACTTAGGTGCCGGGAGCCCACTTAAGTGCAGAGGCTCACGTAAGACCGAAGCCCACTTAAGTGCGTGGATCCCACATCAGTGCCGGGGGCCCCTAGAGTGCGTAGGGCTCACTTCAGTGCTGGGCCCTTTTAAGTGCGTGGGACCCACTTTAGTGCCGAGTGCCCCCTTAAGTACGTGGGGCCAACTGAAAAGTCCGGGAAGGGCTATTTAAAAATCAGGAGGGGCCCACTAACTTATGTGCCGGGGGCCCACTTAAGCGCGGGAGACCATGTAGTCGCTGGACTACATTATTTCGATATACTTTGTAGTACCAACTCAACACAGTTTGAAGGCGGTTTGAAATAACTTTATTTAATTGACCGACAACAATAGACAAAAATAAACAATTCTTCTCGGGGCCAACAATGGCGAGAAATGAAAATAATGCAAAGTTTAAATTCTTGATTAAAGTAGCAATATGGCGAACCACGAGAACAACGACGAAGAAGGAGCCGAGAACATTCGAGAGCAAAGGTTTTTAAGCTAGCCACTAGCCACTAGCTAGCGCGCGCCAAACAAGTGAAGGAGCGGGAGCCTAGCAAGCTAAGGAGCGCTACCTGTAATTACCTCGTGTGCGTGGACGTGCATAAAATACCGGTACACTACAACCACTTAAGCGCGGGAGACCACTTAAGGGCGGGGGCCCACTTAAGTGCGTCGGGCCCACTTTACTGCGTGGGGCCCACCTTTAGTACCGGGGCCCCTTAAGTATGTGGGGCCCACTTTAGTGCCGGGGGCCCACTGAAAATTCCGGGAAGGGCCTCTTAAAAATTCGGATGGCCCACTAACTTAAGTGCGTGGGGCCCACTTTAGTGATGGGGCCCACTTAACTGCGCGGGGCCCACTTAACTGCGTGGGGCCCACTTAACTGCGATGGGCCCACTTTATTGCCGGGGGCCCACTGAAAACTCAGGAAGGGCCGATGGCCCCCCTGCCCCCCTAATTGACGTCCCTGATTTTCCTATGAAATTGACATAATTGCACCTCTTTGTTTTTCCATTATAACTTTTTAAAATAATTTTTTTAAATTCTAAATAGCCTACAACTTATCCTCAGACCTACCAAATGTACACAAAAAATTTCATAAAAATCGGTTCAGCCGTTTCGGAGGAGTTTGAAGTCAAACACTATGACACGAAATCTATATATATATATATATATATATATATATATATATATATATATATATATATATATATATATATATATATATATATATATATATATATATATATATATATATATATATATATATATATATATATATATAGATATATATATAGATATATATATATATATATATATATATATATAGATAATGAATAAATTGCTTTGAAAACTATTGAATATTGTTTTGCCGGGTGCTATATGAAAGTCTATGCTGAAAGTTTCAAAGTTCTAACTTATCTAAAAGTTGGTGAAAATCAATTCAAAATTTTGACGACATACAGACAGAGAGGTCAATTTAAATAAAAGTGTGTAAAAATTGACATTAGCCTGCCTTCACCACTTGGAATGGCTGGCTCGATATGGTGGGATGATAAAGCCACCATCAGTAACGCTATCACTCGCCAGGGCTGTTGAGACATCGTGCACAAAATTTTGATATTTGAAGCAGTTACCAGCTTATATAAATAGAGAGGAGATGGAAAATTGTTTAATTTTATTAATTTGTATTTTTTTCTCAAGACCAAAAGTGCCAGTTTTGGCAATTGGTATTTAAAGATTTTGCCTACAAAAATTAAAACTGTCGAGTGAAAACAGAAGTAAGTAGTTAGCAATTCAGATGAACATCAAATAAATAATTAAACATTGAAATAAAAAATGAACCAATCTTTTTGTTTGGAGATTTAATTATATTAATCAATTTTTATGTAACTGAAATATTAGAATGGCTTAATTATATTTTTATGTAAATTTGCGATTAAGAACCAGTGTTGCAATGTTAAGAATAACTTTGATTTGGTTTACATAAACTGTTTTTAAAAAGTCCATCGGTAAAAGAGTTTGAAGATGAAAATAAGCTCATGTAAGTGTTAGGCCTTGTTTATCTCATCTTCTGTCATTTCTCTTCATTATGTAAACAGTGTATCTCGAATGTGTGGCATCCCCAGAGATCCTATTAAAAGGAAGCCACACGCAAATCTCTCATGGGCATCCATCATTTCATCCAACCGTTTACCGAACAATTAAACTCAATCGACTCAAACCTGGCTGGCCTCTCTTAATCTTGTGCAAAGTTTATCTACCACGCAGTGTTAGTTTGGAATAAAACCATGCCAGTGATTTTGTGCGTCTTTAAAGTTACTTTTGATCATGTTTCTTCTTAGAAAATAGCGGAATTATGGTCTTATGGATACATTGAAAAACACAGTTGTGTCTCCATGGACTTTGAACGAAACTAAACTTTGTAGGCGTCTGCATGGAAATTTTAGAGAAAAATCGAAAATTTATTATAAAACATTTGTGGAACCAAAGTTTGTAGAATATATGGTCATTATTGGAGAAGAAACGTTTTTCTCTTTCAGTCCTTTTCTGCAGTAGAAACGATTATCAGCCCCATCCATCCATGACACACAGTACACACACACACACACACACACACACACACACACACACGCGCGCAGTACAACTCGAACATAAACAGATCTCCAATGCAATCACATCTTCGTCGTTGTCGCTTTGCGCCTTACAAGAGACCTGGTCGTCATTCACCGCAAGAAATCATTTTAACGATTTGTGTGATCTTCCTAGTCGGATTAAAAGATGATAAAAATGAAGACCTTCGTTGCACTTCTTAGCTCCGTTTGTTTATAAATCTATACTAAACACGCGTTCTGATACAAAGATTTGTTTAACAAATTATTTATTTGCCCTGGGCCATGAATCTAAAACGACGCTAACCATAGCATCTTCTTTTGAAGCTTCAACCCGGCTGATCTCGCATAGAAGATAAAATGATTTATTACTTGTGTCCACTGCCTTAACTGTTTCGTTGACATCTTCTTTGATAACTGACAGCTCGTCATTCATCTTCAACGAGTTCTTAATTAAAAATGATGATGAGACGACTTTTACTTGTGAAACTAAACGAGTCCTCAAGTTAAATATAAAACAAAAATTTTAAAATAATGATAAAAGGAAACATGACAGGTTTTTTTAAATTGCAAATTGCACATAAAATTAACGTTTCATAGATGTTATGATAGATCACTGATTCATCAAGGAAATTATTTTGGAACATCATTAACAAAACTAAATATATTTTAAAAGCACATTATAAAATAATTTGTTCCATAGAAAGAATATTTTTTTTTGCCACAAATATCTGAAAAGTCTCACGTGCAATGTTTTATATGTAAAAAATACCAATCAAACAGAAAAACTTCAAGCTAATGTGAATGCACTTTTAATCAATTCATTTTCAATCAACTAATTCGCAGATGACAGCATTTGTCATTTAATTATAGAAATGAAATCGCAATAAAATTCCATGCTGGAAATTATTTTTGTGTTAAAAAACGTCCAGGTTTAAGAAAAATTGAGATTTTTCAGTGTGTTTCTCAATCTAATTTTTCTGTCTTGAATTCAGCAGCCCATACTTGCTGTGGCCAGCCCGTCCTGGGCATTTTCTGACTTTTCTTGTTGCCTGAGATTTCTGGTAGAAGCTTTGAAGTTTCCTGCTAACAGAAATTGTAAAATTCAATACATTTTAATGACTTCTGTGACACGATCACCCAAAACAAAACTTCTGTACATCTTCGATATTACACCAATGGAGTCACCTCTATTCCTCTAGGTTGAATTATAGAAATATTTTTATAAAGGACTGTAACAACCTTTATGAAACCAGTGTGCCAAAATGCCTTTTATGTCAATTTCGATTAATATTGGACTGTTGAAGACATTTCGTGCTGAAAACAGCATACAAATTAGTTATTTACTGCACATGCAGTAATTTAATTTAATAAACTACCTATGATTGCTGTGAAAAACCCGATAGTGAGGCTTAAGAGCGAGACTAAGCCTCAAAAGCGAGACTTAAGACCCGAATGACTCACACCGAGGCGAGGACCAAAACTTCAGCAGAAAATTAAATGAACATTTCTGTTTTTAAATTGAAAAAAAAACATTATTTTATGCCAGCCTTGTTGAAATTTTACTGCCTTATAAAAAAATCTTATTTTTATTACACACTAGCGGGGTTACCCGGGGTTGCCCCAGGTTCTTAGAAGTTTTTCTATCGCTTTTCTCTTGCTCCCGTTTCCTTCCCCGCTTCCTCTCCCAATTCCCGTTCGCTCTACCGCTCCCGGTCGCTTTCCCGTTCCCATTTCCGCTTGCTCTGCCATTTCCGATCGCTCCCCCGTTCCGCTCCAACTTGCTTTCCCAATCCCGCTTGCTCTCCCAATACCGCTCGCTTTTCCACTCTCTCTCCCGCCTGCTGTCCAGCTCCTGCTCCTTTTCTTTCTTTTCTCCCTCCTAACTCCTTTCTGCCTATAAAACGTAAAAAAGATTTGGTAAAAGTTGCTTGAAACCTTTTTAAAACTTTGTTACGTAAACTAAATTTGAATTCTGTTACGCAATAACTTTTGATGTTCGTAGACAGTCATTTTTCGTCTGACAAGTTGATTGGTCATAGAGAATATTTAAAAATTTAAAATAAAAATAAAAACTACCCTTTAACCTCCTACTTTGGATTTGCATAGAAGACACACAGATAAACAGTCATTTTTATATAAATTGATGGACAGAAATGTATGCAGAGTAAGCAGACTTACAATTCAATTTATAGAATAACAAGTAATAAATGATAAAATTTTAAATTCAGAGATAAAATTCAAGAAATTTTATTATTCAATTATATTTAAAGCATAACCTATTTACACGCCAAGTCTGTATACTCGCAAATAAAAAACAACTAAAATACGTGTGGAATATTATTATAGTTAAATAGTGGTTATCTTAAACTGAATTTGAAATTTGTGGTGCAAAAATCATACTCCTGGGGTTTACAAAAATAAGAGTATTTCTAATCAATTTTTTAAATGCCAAAACATAAAACGTTGTTAATGATGCTATTGTTATTCATGCAAACTAGGTGTGCAGAAGTGTCTATCTCAGCATATTTGTCACCGACACGTGATGTAACCATAGAGAATAATTTTATATATGCAAGTTGGTTTTTGATTATTGCTGAGTTACTGACCATTGCTCGGACATTGGTAAAATCAAGTAAATGTTTAAAGAAAGTCCTTTCAAATTGTCCACAGCCGACCGAAATGTAAGGCTTGTCACATTCCCGTCTGCCAACACAGCATTCTCAAACTTGGTTTCAATCCCTCCCCACATCAGGCACTTGAATTGATGTAGCAAGAGAACTAGAGAACCAGGTTTGTTTGTGTTTTGAAGAAGTTATTGTTCAGTATGGAGGTTGGTCTGTTCAGCATCAATCTTGCACCGGTTCAACACAAGTTAATCGAATGTGACATCCACGCCATTATCTCGCTTATCGGACATCAACCAAATACAACCTGCTTGCATCACATTCCAAGGAAAGCGTTAAAGGGTTTTTATACTTTTTATTACTTTTTATTGCATTGAATAAAATTTTTCAATAAAGTTAATCTAAATTTTTAGATTTAATTTAATTTAAAATTTAATTGGACGACGAATATGAAAAATGGATTTAATTTTTTAATTCTGCAAAGATGCAAACAAATGTCTTTCTAAATTTCGTGAGAATTTTTAATTGGGCGATGGAACTTCATCCAATCTGGTGACATTTAATTGAAGTTCAATTGTGCACATCCGAGTTGGTTGGAACTACCGAGATAAATCAAGCCAGTGTTAATGATGAAATAAACCCCCATCCTTGGTCGGTATGGTAACCACGGGGTTAAAGGTCAAGAAGATTTGAGGTTTTATTGACGTTGACATATTAAATGGAGTCACATTCGATGCACGCTGATAAAACGCTGATAAAAGAATTTTCACTTCGAATATTTCATTCCTATTATTTAAAAGTCCGAAATTAACCTAATTAATATAAAATAATATAATTTTAAATAAAAATAATTAAATTAAACAAAAGATATAAAAAATCAACAATATGTCAATTGTTATAAACCCCTAATACATAAAATATTCAACTAACAAAAATAACCTTAAGTATTATTTTTAACGTAACAAACTTTAATGTCAATAAATGTAGTGGTGTCTCAATTAATGGGGTCATGACCTACGTGACCTCATCGCATGCATCGTATGGAGAGAGCTATCAGTTAGAGGGAGTCGTTTAAAATTCTTTAGAGTTTTTTCATCTTAAATGAATAAAATGAACAATCTGTAAAATATGCACTTTAAAATAAATTGCGCATGAAGAGCATGAACGTTTGCACGATCTGTTTCTACCAATAAGAATTCGTATGTACTGGAGTCAATTTCAATTTGTTTGCAGAATTAAACGAGAATAGAGGGCGCATTTTAGGCTCAAATTTGTGGTCTGGTTCCCCACCACCAGAATATTTAATTTTAGAAACAGGGTGTTGATAGAAATTTTGCACTTCAGAGCAGTCAGAATGTTTGTCAGAGTTTCTCGAGATTTTTATAAGCAAAAAGTAAGAAACTTTAAACTGAGTTCGTTTTCGGACTGTAAAGTGCCGTTTTAATATATACATATATATATAAAACAAACTACTGTATATGTATATAACTTATTAAAAGAACCAATGGTGCGCCTTAACTGTGGACGAACCCTCGTGCATTCGTCGCTTCCTCTACATCGTTCTTGTGGTTTTCAACTGCTAAAATATACTTTAATATACGACAACGACAATGTTACTTTCCTATTATCCTCTTATCAAAATTTTACATTTATTGTAAGTCTTGCTATGCACATGCATACATTTACTGCCATATATTTATATAGCTAGATCACATCACAACAGCCCAGGGCCGGATTAAGCCATTTTAGTGCCCAAGACAAACCCACACGGGTGCCCCCTACTGCCCGGGACCCCTGATCTTTCACTGATCGTGACGCAGGTATATTCAAAATTATGCAAAAAACAGTTGTTAACAAATATATTTTTTAGTTTGTACTACTATCGCTCATATAAAACCTACAAGAAAGTATTTCTGTATTAAAATTTAGTTGTTTCTGGATTTAAATTTGTTCAAAAAACATTTTTTGAAGACCTGTGGTGCCCCAAAACACTTGGTACCCAAGGCACGTGCCTTGTTTGCCTAATGGTTAATCCAGACCTGCAACAGTTCCCTCCCACCAACCGTTGCGGACCCCCGCAAGCAAATTTTTTAAAGAAAAACTTGACATGAGAGATTTACGTACGACTCTGTTAAAGTTAGGAAAAGTGCCTACGACTGCCCCAACCGGTCATCACGTTTTTTCATAGCAAGGAGAGGAGAAAATGTAAAAATTATTGAAAAAATTATAAAATTTTGAGCTCCTTTTTGCAAGTACTGAGCCCTCTAGAAAAATATTGGGCCTTCTTTCTCCCTAGGAAATTTGGCTGGCTAGTTGAAAACATTACAATTAAATAAGTCTTAATTATGTATATCATGTAAATGTCATAAAACAATACCTCTTTTTTTCGCTTTTCCTGCTTACTCTCGACTTTGTGGATCGCTTCAGCATCGAAAGTACCACAAGTGTTTGGATCGTCTTTGCTCAGAACATCCATAAGGTAGGAGATGTAACTTGTTGCAAGTCGAAGAGTTTTGATTTTGGAAAGTTTCGTATCTGAAGGTACATTTGGAATGCAGTTACGTAATGCTGAATAAGCGCTGTTAATGTTGTGCGTTCTTTTTCGTTCTCTTTTCTCCACTTGCAGTTTCTCAGATTTGCATTCTATGGAGAATAGATTGTTGGACGAGTCGAAATTTTTGACGGAGAAAAATTCTTCCCTCTGTTGGCGTGGATAATTATCAAAATAGAGATGTTTTGAAAAATCAAGAGGCGAAGAACCACCGGCAATTTGGAAGCACCCGGAAGGTTGTCGCGTCGTTGAGAAAAGATCAGGTGACGAAGATCTGCTTTTGCTTCTATTTTCTGAAGAGCTTGTTGACGTGTTGAAAAGTGTTCTTGCTCTGAAGTCGTAATAGGGAGGTTGTAAAAAGATTCCACATTGGCGCGGAGTCATACAATTATAAACGGAAGAATTTTCAGACGTGGAGTTACAACTTGTCTCTTTCTTTACTACAACCTGATAACCGGGGAAACAGTGATCAGAATTCGTTAAAAGATTCATTTTCAGTTGAGCTGCTCTTCACCACCTTCTGTTCTTTTGAATTAAATGCAAAAGCTGAAGAATGGATCACTTAATATATATTGACGTTTTGTGTGAAAATGAAGAATGATTTTATTCGAAACCATTAAATTTGATTTTATTAAATTAAAACCGACCTTAGAATTGAGAGAATGCCGAGTCGAGATTTGATTAATCCGCTCGAACTACACGAATCTACCCATTAAATTTTTAAGAATGGCTGAGATATCAAGTGGGAGCAAAGTTTATTCCACTTTCAGAACTGGGCTGTGTCTGCGATTGGATGGAAAAGTTATTAAAATGCTGTCACGATTGGATGGAAGGCGTGGTTTAAACGGTTTAAATGGAAAGTGTGTTTGTGTTGTGCATTGTGCGTCGTGCATCTCAACTGGGAATTCTTAAAGTCAACAAAGATTGTAAATATAAACGTATGTATTCATTTCTTCTCACTGGGGAAGCATTATTAATATTATTAAAATTAAATAAAATTTAAAAGGCATAAAAAAAATGTATTAATATTATTAAAATTAAATAGAATTAAAAGCACATAAATAATTTATTAATATTTTATGGATTAATTACGTTATCCAGCTGTGGATCCAGGAATTTCGTAAGGGGGACAAAATTATTTTTAGTTTTTTTAAAAATCTTGATCACTGCCGTTAAGCAAGCCGTTGCATATTTTGATTTTTGTTTCAGTAAAACCAAACAAAAAGCACTGAATAGGAACTTTTTATTTTCTTTCTTTTATTCTATTTTTCTGAAACAATATAAACACAAGCTCTCTTTTTTTTGCTGCGGAGTTAGGTCATCACACACTTCAAAGCTGAGAGTGACTTTTCAGAAGAAACCTATCACTTAAAACAAATGGCTAAATTTGTTCATATAAAACCTTACATAAGGTACTTAATTATAAATCTTTGAGCTTATATGATTCAATTTCTATTTTCAGCTAATAATGAAGGCGAATGCTTTTCTAAAATGTGTTGACATGGCTAAAAATTTTATTTAAATCAATCCAATCACTAAATGCAAAATTTCCTAGGGCGCCCTTATAACGTTTTGTTGTCCCCCGTGGCAAAACCTAAATCGGCTTCTGATGAAGATAAATAACTGTAACTATAGTTGCATTTTTTTTAATTTTTTAATCTCTTCCCTCCATCCTCTTTATTTTCTTTCTTTCTTCTCTATCTTTATCTTCTCTGCCTGCCTCTGTTTCTTTCTCTGCCTCAGGGCCGTAGCTAAAATGCCGATCCTGGGGAGGGGGAGGGGTGTAACCGTTCCATTTTACCAATAATTTGTTTAGTCATTTCTTAAAAATAAATTACTGGTTTTATATATTCTTTATTAAAAAAACATCTAATTTCGGTAGTGGCGGATTCAGAAATTTCATAAAGGAGAGGGTCTGTATTTTTTTAAAATTTTGAATACTGTCGTTATAAAGCCCGTTATAAGTCATTTATAATTTCATTTATTCGGTAAAACCAAACTAAAGGATTTGAGGTTAAATTTTTTAATAACTCAGTTTTCCCTTTTTTTCTGTATTTTTTGCTCTGTAGCAATGTCAGCACAAGTCACCTCTTTTTTCATTGTGCTGCGGTATTAAGTCATCAAATACTTCAAAGCTGAGAATAACTTTTTAGCCGTAGTATTAAATAAATATTAAATATACTAGAGTCGTTTGAGTCAGACGGGAAAAAGTAATCACTTATAACAGATGACGAAATATTATTTTTTTCTCGAAAAATGGCTTTTAATGTTTTTGTATGTATGTATGTATGTATGTATGTATGTATGTATGTATGTATGTATGTATGTATGTATGTATGTATGTATGTATGTATGTATGTATATACATACATACATACATACATACATACATACATACATACATACATACATACATACATACATACATACATACATACATACATACATACATACATACATACATACATACATACATACATACATACATACATACATACATACAT